>PISX010028093.1:7572-22040 GCA_004024625.1 Mellivora capensis
TTTTTTTTTTTTTTTTTTTTTTTTTTTTTTTTTTTTTTTTTTTTTTTTTTTTTTTTTTTTTTTTTTTTTTTTTTTTTTTTTTTTTTTTTTTTTTTTTTTTTTTTTTTTTTTTTTTTTTTTTTTTTTTTTTTTTTTTTTTTTTTTTTTTTTTTTTTTTTTTTTTTTTTTTTTTTTTTTTTTTTTTTTTTTTTTAGTTTCTTAAGGTAGAAGTCGAGGTTATTGACTTAAAATCTTCTTATCTTGCTAATAAAGGGATTGACAGCAATAAATTTCCATCTAGACACCCAAAGTGTTATACTCATTATTGTCATTTTCACTCATCTCTAAGTAATTTCAAATTTCCCTTATGATTTCTTTCTTGATCCATTTGTAATTAAGAAGCTGCAACAATCCAACCACTGTTAAGTATTATGTTCTTTAGGGATGCCTGGGTGGCTCAGTTGGTTACACAATTGCCTTTGGCTCAGATCTTAATCCCTGAGATTGAGCCTGGCATCTGGCTCCCAGTTTAGTGAGGAGTCTGCTTCTCCCTCTCCCTCTGCCCTTTGACGCTACTCATGCTCTCTCTCTCTCTCAAAAAAAAAAAAAAAAAAATTTAAATCTTTTGTTTAATTTGCAATTATTTGTGAATTTCCTAAATTTTCTTCTGTTTTCCACTCTAATGTAATTCCATTGTGGTACATACTTTTTATGACTTCGATAATTATTAAATTGGAGGCTTGTTTTATAGCCTAATATATGATCCACCCTAGAAAAAAGTTCATGTACACTTGAGAAGAATATAAGCTGTGCTGTCATTGAGAGAAGTATTCTATATGTATTTGGTATGTTCAGGGGCTTATACTGTTAAGTCCTTTATTTCCTTACTGATCATTTGCCTAGTTGTTTTTGTCCGTTGCAAGTACAGACTTGATGCCTCCATTATTTTTGAATTGTTTATTTTTCCCTTCAATTCTGTCCACTTATGCTTCATGTATTTTGGGGCTCTGTTGTTATGTGCATAAATGATTACGAATTGCTATATCTACCTGTTGAATTGATCCCTTAATACTATGAGATTCCTTTTTTATCTCTGGTAATCATGTTTCTCTTAAAATCTGCTTTTTCTGGCATTAATATAGCAACTCCATTTCTTTGGTTTGCTATTTTATAGTAAACAATTTTCCATCCTTTTATTTTCAATCTGTTTGCATCTTTGGATATAAAATATGTATTTTGTAAATAGCCTATAGTTGGGTCATTTTTGAAATCTATTGTGTCAATTTCTGTTTTTCCACTGGAGTTTTTAAAACATTTATATTTAATGCAATTACTAACAAGATATGATTTACATTTGCCATTTCAATATTTGTTTTCTATAAGTCTTAATGTGCTTATTGTTCTTGTGTTCCTTTATTCTTTTTTTTTCTTTTTTCTAACATACAGATATTTCTGGTATACCATTTAAATTCCCTTCTTGTTTAATATACTATATTTAAAAATTTTGGGGGGGAGTTGCCTTGGGATTACAATTAATATTTAAACTTAATACAATTTAGTTCAGTTTAATAGCAACTAAATTTCAGTAGTATGCAAAATGGGCTGCAATGTAACTCTGTCCCCATGTTTTCTGCTATTATTGTCAAACAAGTTGCATCTTCATAAATTATATGCCCATCAGCACATTTTTATAGTTATTTTAAACAGCTATGTTTATATCATGGAGGAGGGAAAAAAAAGGAGTTACAAACCACCCACTCTTTATATTTACAAGTGTATTTAACATTACCAGAACTTTCTACTTCTTGTAGATTCTAATTACAATATAGTCTCCTTTTAATTTAGCCTGAAATATTTCTTTTAGTACTTCTGGTAGAACAGCTGGTGACAATTTGTCTTTGTTTTTGCTTATCTAGGAATATTCTTAATTTCTCTTTCATTCATTGTTGTGCTGGATATAGAAATCATTATTGACAGACATTTTTCTTTTAAAACTTTGTGTATGCCTTTCTACTGCCCTTGGTCTCCACAAATTTTGAAAATAAATTAAATATTAATCTATTTGAAGATCTGTTAGATATGATGAGTCATTTTTCTCTTGATGCTTTCAACATTCTTTTTTCTTTTCTTTTTTTTTTTTTAATTTGGTCTGTGACAGTTTAAATAAGATGTATCTAGTGCAGATCTTCTTCACTTAAACCTACATGGATTTCCTTAAGGATCTTTGAATTTTACATTGATTTTTAAAACTAATTTGGGAAATTTTAGGACAGTATTCAAAATTATTTCTATTCTTTTCTCTCTCTCCTTTCTGGATTTTTATTATACCTGTGTTGGTGTGCTTGACGGTATCTCACAGGTCTGAGACTCTGTTCATTTTTCTTTATTGTTTAAGATTAGATAATCTCAGTGGACCTATATTCAAGTTCACTGATTCTTCTGTCAGCTTAAATCTTCATAGAGCTACTCTATTAAATTTTTTTCATTTCAATTATTGTGCATTTCACCTCCAGAATTTCTCTGATTCTTTTTTTAATGATTTCTTTCTCTTTATTGATATTCTCTATTTGCTTATGTATTTTTCCTCAGACTTCCATTTAATTCTTTAAAAGATCCCTTTAGTTCCCATTAGTTCTTTGAACATACTTGAAATAGCTTATTTACTCTTTTTCTATAGTAAATATGACATCTGGTCCTTCTCAGGAAAAGTTCCTATAGTCTATTCAATTTTTTTTTCTATTTTTGAGTCAGCGTACCTTGTTTATTTGTCTCACCTTTTTTTTTTTTTTTTTTTTTTTTGCTAAAAAGTGGGTATTTTAAATGATATATCGTAGTAGCTAAAATCCAAGCAATTAAAGTCCCAGAGTTTTTGGTTGTTAAAACTTATAATTTTTGCTGTTTGTGTAATGACTTCAGTGGGTTAATTCTATTAAGTCTATGTTCTTTGTCATGTATGGATACTAAAGTTTTTGCTCATTTAGCTTTGTAATCAGTTAAATATTGGAAAGAGTTTTTCTTAAATGTTTTAAACTGAAATGTCTCCCATCCTTTGCCAAGGGATTCTGTGCACATGTGTGTGTATGTGTGCACATGTGTGCCTGCCTTCAACATTATGGGTGGTTTACAACTCTGCTTAATCCTTTACCTCTGCATGATCCTCATGCAGAGCATCAATGTCAACCAGAAATGCAACATTTGAACCTACTCAGTTGCTCCTGTGTACACATATACCCCTGAGATGTGTGTGGCCTTCTGGTTCTCCGGGAATATTTCAGAGCTTTTCAAAGCCTCCTGTGAACATATTATTTCCCAGATTTTCATTTTAAGTTTTTTGGCTAGCCTCTTGTTTGTCACAACTGGTAACACTGCCTCAGTCGCTACAGCATTGAACAATTTGTGCTCATTGTTTTTGACAAACACCCTGAAGATAGGGCTTTTCTCACTGAGCTTTTC
Organism: Mellivora capensis; assembly: GCA_004024625.1. Classification (NCBI taxonomy): domain Eukaryota; kingdom Metazoa; phylum Chordata; class Mammalia; order Carnivora; family Mustelidae; genus Mellivora; species Mellivora capensis. Next base: position 11,005 of record PISX010028093.1, read on the forward strand.
CGAATTAGATCAAATAGAGACAAGATCCATGAACGTGTCTTTTCGAAGGACTAGCCTGACAGGTTAAATTATGATAATTCTCTGAGAAGGAGTCTTTCTGAGACATTCCAAACCTGTTTGGCTTTTAAAAATGACTTCTAGGCTGCTCTTCTTACAAATACCATGGTCTGAAGCTGCTGGTTTTCATGGCTATCCAGGGAAAGTTGAAACACCACAAAACTCACCACTCTTAATGAAATTCAACCACTTTTTTTTTTTTTTTCCTTAAGCAACAACTTCTGGGTTGTTACAGACTTTGGTTAATTTCAGAGTTCTGAAGAAGTTGATTTTGACAATTCCTCCAGTGTTATCATTACTTTTATGAAGGAGTAGATTTTTGAAATCTAAATTCTGCCCTCTGAAAGTGCTTCTGACCAATGTTGCTAGAATTTTAATATTGGGTTTGCTCTATGTATGTTATTTTTGGAGAACCTTTCTGATGTCTTTTGAGCCCAATGCAGTATGCCTTAGAGAAGAAACATTAAACTTGTAGCTAAGCATAAGATGCTGTGAAATATAAAAATCAGAGTAAATGTTTTAGTCCTGGATACACAATGACCTTGGAATTAATATTATTAATATACTCCTCTGGTAAATATTGGAGTTTCTGAGAGAAAATATCTGTATCAACATTAGTCCAAGCAAAATAACTTAAATAATGGTTAATAGTGGGGAATAAACCAATGTAGAAGTCAGAAGGGCTCTTTTATTAGGCTGCTTATCTCCTCCCTTGAGATGATAACTATTTACATGCTCAACAATTGCATTAAGGTTACCAAAATTGGGTTGAGAGAACTTAACCTTGAGAAAGTTATTTAGGATTATTTCTTCCCAACTCATGACATTTTCTTCTATGTGAAGGAACATTTATTCATGTATCACACCTGGCACTTTATAAACTAATTTTCTAATCATTACACCTGAGAAGATGAAATACCTAGTTCAGTATTGGGTTTGGAAGGAGAAACTATGCATATCAGTCCATAGTCCTTTTTAAAAAATCTTTCCTTTCAGGGATATATCTACCTATAGGAATCAAGATCAATTCTGTTACTCCAAACCCTGAGTTTTAGTAGAGGGTCTTTCCTTGGGGAAGCCCTTCAGTAGTGAGTAAGTAGTTGCCTCATATTACTTGTTTCTGTATTAATAAATCTAGTTGGCTTTAGATCCTAAATTAAATTCTTAAATATCAATGTTAACTTTCAGTTGGCTCAAGGACTTGCACAAAGACAGGACAGTTTTTACTGGACCACCTCAAAGTCCCTCATATATCTTTTTAAATATATGTTAGAGTCTGTAATGAATATAAAAAATAAAAATGCACATGGCAACCAACCAGTGTTATCAGAGGTCATAAAAAATTACAATAATTAAGGAAATCTTCTGTTCAGAAATATCTAAGCTTGAGAAGAAATTCCGCATCCTGCTGGTTACATGACTTTGAACAGTTCATACAAACTCTCCAAGTCTCCAGTTACCTCACCTTTCACATAAGAATATAGTAACACTGACTTTATCACATTTGGGGGTTGTTAAAATGATATAATGTTTCTAAAATTGTGTTTGAGATTTTTAAAGTACAAAAATAAAAACATATTGGCACTGAGCATTGGTAGATCATGCCTGCTCAGAAATGAATGAAGTGGAGAGTCGTCAACAAAATTATTGATTATGTGTGAACCAAGGGTATGAAATGGGAATAGTAAATCTATTTATAGATAAGTTGGAAAAGAGTCATAGGTCTTAAGGAATATTGGTCACATTGAAACTTCAGTTTTTTGTTTTCATGTCTCTTCCCACTAGACTATGAACACAAATATCTTATTTATCTTTATTTTCCCAGGGCCTGGAACAGAGTACACACTCAATAAATTTGGCTTAATTGAATTGACTGACCGAAGGTAAATAATCAGGTTAATGAATGTATGCCAGACTCTTTTTACCTGCAGATTAAACCAGGTAAAGAAGCAATTGTGAAAGAGACTAGAGATAATGCTAAGCTTCAAGAAGACAGATAGGAGGTGAAGAATTTGTCCTGTGCTTTCATGCCACCTATACCCTGATCTTAAGTTATTTGAATTATCTGTTATAGTATAGATACTTTACAAGATACTGAGGATTCAGATAAGATAAAAGACAGATGGAGGAGTCAAGATGGCAGAGAAGTAGCAGGCTGAGATGACATCAGGTAGCAGGAGATCAGCTAGATAACTTATCAAACCATTGCGAACACCTACAAATCCAACAGGAGATCAAAGAGAAGAAGAGCAGCAATTCTAGAAACAGAAAATGGACCTTTCTGAAAGGTCAATGATCAAAAAAGTGTTGGATAAAGGTTTGAGAAGAAGGAAAACAGAGGGCAGGCAGTATATAGGTGCTGCCTCAGGATTTCAGATTGGAGAATCCTTGCCAGAGCATGGAAAGGTAGGCTCCCCCCAAAGAGTGGCATCTTCAGAGTAGAATGCCTTAGTTCCCAAGTCACTTTATTCAGCTCTTCCTTTACTCATTCTATAATCACTGAACATCGAACTTCAGAATCAAGGAATTTGGTTAAAAGCAGGAAGCTGTTTTGCTTTCATTTATCTGGAGTGAAGTCATTTCTGCCCAAAGCAGGGAAAAGGTCCTTTCAAGGTGGAATTCCAATTAATTAATTTACTTTTTACCACAAATTAGCTTTTCTCATTCATGTACTTCATTTCAATAGAATTATACAGTGTATGCATTCTTTTGTGTCTGCCTTCTTGTATTGAGCACGATGGGTTGGAGATTTATCTATATTATTCTATGCTTTAGTAGCTTGTTGCTTTTTAATGCTATGAACATTCCATTGTATGAATATACCACTTTTTTCCCCCATTGATTTACCTGTTGATGTATAACTGGGAGGTTCCTAGTTTGGAGTATTATCAACGAAGCTGCCATAAACTTTTTCAGACAGAAAAAAAAAAAGACATATTTTGACCTTAAGAAGCTTAGATTCTTGGGATATTAAAAAAAATGTCTTAAATGTAATATCTGAAATATGCACCAGAACATACTTTGCTGAGGAACTTTTGTGTGCCACCCACTGTACAAGGATTTTTCAAGGATTATCTCTTTAAATTCACACATCAAGCCCATATGATTGGTAGTTAATACTCTATTTTACAGATAAGGAAACTGAGGCTTAGAAAAATTACTTAATTTTCCTAGGGTGTAAGTTCTGGAAAAGGCTTAGTTAACATTTGAAAGTGGGTTTGTTGGACTCCATATTTAGAAATTCTAGTACAATGCATTATTTTCCATGATGATTTCATGAAGTGATCAGGGACAGAGATGAAAATGGAAATATATAGGTCAGTAAACTCAATGGTAAGAAAGAGTAATGATTATATGTAATCATTTTCAAGAAAATGCACATTTATAAATAGGATCATGGAGAAATGTCTATATATTGAATAACTGTGAATATGTTTGAGCTATAGATTTTTTTTTTTGATGAAGCCCCTCAAACTATTATGTATGTACCCAGGCTTTATCATAGATTAGTCTTATGTGAGGCAGTAGTGATAAAGAGCATGAGGGAAAATCACATTTCCCTTGCCTAGTTTCATGCTGTAGAGATGGCTTATTAATCCCTTGGAAAATACTGGTGGTCAAAGAACAGTACCACTGGCAAGAAAAGTCATTTACCTGAGCCCTGATATAAGGGATCTCTTCCTCGACTTTTTTGATGATAGCTCCCCCATGGAGTGACTAGTCCATGGGGCTAAAGACCAAGGCCATAATATCTCATGATTTCTGCTTCTAGATTTTACTAGACACCAGAATTTCCTAAGTAAGGAATCTATAGCCCACTTCCCTAGAGCCTCTTTGAGAAAGTAAAATATCAAACACACTTCTAAGCACACGAAGTGGTGAAGAAGCAGCTATTTGCAGAGTATGTGAGCTTGGATGACTAGACTGTGGTATCCATGCATGAACCTGAACCCCATGCAGTTCATGAAGAGAAAGAGAAGGGGGCACTTGACCAGGAACTAAGTGTTAGCTATCCTTAGGTTACCTAAAAAAGACATTGAGATTTCTAATTATAATCTTGCCCTTTCAAATTTGAAAATATATATGCAAAATACATTAAGATTAAGATAAGAGATAAGACCACACTAATAGGAACATTGTATTAGCTTGATACATATATCTATCTATATCTATAACTGTACCTATATCTTTATCTATTTGCATACTTGTTCAATGTTGTCCTAGTAATGTCAACAGCAGAACTACTGGAAAGAATTCTGTTGATTCCACTAAGGAAATCTTTTCCTGAACCCCAGAATTTGAACCGGTGAGCCATTGTATTGAAATGTTAAATGCCTGGGAGAAGGTTTTCTTAATTCTTCCCTCTCTCTATGACTTGAAATTTAAAGTTACAGGAGAGCAGAATTTATTGTAATTTAGGTTGTACCATTTTACTTCTAAATTCCAAATTACTCTTTTCTCTGATTAATTTTTAATATGTTATTTACTTGAAAATTAGGTACAGTGTCATGTAGTTGCCAAGAAGTAGGCCAAGGGAATGAGTGAATAGTAGATTTCCTGTTAACAATTCTGCATAATATATAGCATGGAAAAGTAATCAATTTTGATTGGAGATATTGTCTCCAGGGAAGCTAATAAAAATGAGCTTTCTCTCCTTTTTGTGGCAATATTATTGAAGCTACTGAAATTGGGGTCATAAAGGGTTGATAGTTATTCTTTGGGGACTTTCTCTTCATTACATCTCTAACTCTACATATCTTTTCTAAATGTGTACTTGCTACATTGCTTCAGAAGACTGAAACATGTCTTTAAAAGAATTTGAGATTTTTGGGGGTTTTGTTTGGTTTGGTTTGGTTTGGTTTTTTGGTTTTCTCTTTATGTATCACAGGAACATATCAAAACTCAAGTATTTCCTGCACCATAATTTGTTACTAATGCTCAACTGTTATACTGTTGGAGCTAAAATATTTTCTAAATATGAAAATCATAACATGTAACATTTTATAAAAATGTGCAAAAATGATATCATAGGTTCATTTGTCCCAGATATCTGTCTTGGCTACTTATTATCCATTTAGGTAGGGTCTCCACATTTCATCTGTACTTCTGTGTAGACTTGTTTGTCATCAGCTTTCTGGCATATTATACAAAAAAGAATCTTTCTTTGATTCTTTAGCATTGCATATCTTCAAGGTTTCTTTATTTTGTGAGACCTTAGATACAAAGCTTTGGTTAAAATATTTAAAGGCCCCAGGCTTAGTCTGTCACTACAGTGTGCTCAGTGTTTGGAGGTCAGTTGTCTCACTTCGATGAACCCTCAGCCTCCAATATCTAAAATCAGGAAATCATATATTATCTTATATGTCTCAGAGAGATAGACTTATCTGACACCAATATTTTTTCCTCTCTAGATGAAATAACATATCTTGAGATAAACCTATGCATACCTACACATACCTCGGAGGTGTATTTTAAGAACTTTCCTGTTATATAATTTTAAAACATCTGCAGCTAAATTTGGAATGCATTGTTGTTTTTACTTGTCATGCAAAGAAACTAAGATTAGACTGTAAATGATCTCCAAATCACTCAGCTCATAAGAGGCAGAGCAGAAATTGATACCAGATTTTCAAATTCTGAAAGTCAGTACTTTCCTCCTATCTTAGTATTTTCCTTTTTCTCTATATACGTCATGTATCATAATTTTACAAATTACTTAGTGGCAGTAATAATGTATTGTATCACCTTAATTGCTGGGTCTTATCATATAAATGTAATAGACTATAACTCATATCCTGTTTTTCAACATGCTTAGGAATATTGCATTGTCATAGCTGTACCCTACTCCTTACGTTATTCTGACACATCTTGGATATTTATATCAGTCTAAAGCTATGGTCCTAGTTTGATAAAGGTGGGAATATAAGCTTACATTTGGGATGAATTTATAAAGGAAACACTTTTCAGATGGCCATAAAGTTAGGAGACAAGCCATGTAAATTTCTTACCAGTGTTAGGCATCTCAGTTAACCACAAACTGTTATTGTCATCTGACAGAGCACTGGACCTTCCCTGTCTTGAGTTCTTCAAGGCCCTCTTCATTTTTTCCAGTATCCAATCTCTTCCATTTATTCCTCAGTACTTTCTTACACTACTTGGTTCACAGCTATTCTTTATCAAAAATCTCTTAAATACTTCCAGTTATATCCACAAGAAAACTCAAAGCCCTTACCATGCTCCACCCACATAAGACTCCTTGATGTTCTTTTTATTCCTGGTACCCATTGAATTTACTCATGCCTTAGTGCCCCTACACTTGCCTTTCTTCATGCCTAGAGAGCTCTTTAATCAGGATTTCAGGTGTCTAGCTTTTTACTGCCATGTATTTTCTTTTCAGGGAGACCTTCACAACTCAACCCAAAGTAAAGCAATTCACTAGCACTCCTATTGCATAATCTTTTTTTATACTGTTTACTTGTTTATTTGTGCCTTGTAGTCTCCTGCATACTCTTCCTTTCAAGAATTTGAGCCTTATGATAGATGAGACTTAGGTCATTCAAGGTTATCTTTCCTACATCTGGAATAACTTGCCAAATAGTTCATGATCAATAACATTTGTTGAGTGAATTAGTTTAAGCAGATGTTTGGCCTTGTTTCTGTTCATAAACACACACACACACACACACACACACACTCTACACATTTACACATCCCTTTACCTATCCTGACCAAAAGACAAATAACACTTGAGGTAAGGAGGGGCTAGGACAACAGTATTATTCGCCTCCACAAAACCATAGGAAGATATGATCTCTAAATTCGTCTTACTACTCACCTCAAGAAGAAGCCATTTCTCTCATTGTGACTGGGGGAGACATTCTTTTGTTGTGCTTTGGTAGTTTGGTGTGTCCAGTGCTGATTTTATAAAGATTGTCTTAATAATTCCTCCTTGAAGATAAAACATAAATCTCAAGGACAAATAAGGTAAAAAAAAAATCATACTAATCATGTTCAAAAGTATATAGTTGAGGGGAAAACCACAAGGAATTATCATTAACAATAAGTGAAATCAAAATCATAGGAAACATTTCTGGAAAAAAAAAAACTGAGGAAAGAGTGATAATGAAAATTAAACAATCCCACTAATAAAATGAAAGAAAAAAATGTGAAATCTATAATTACACTAAATACTAACATCAAAGAGTTTTAAAAAATGTATCATCAATTAAAAATCAAAACCATGCTTTAAAATGAGGAAAATATCCTACCCAGTTATGATAAATGTAACGGGATAAAATAATATAGTGTGTTTATAAAATTGAAAGGAATGCCTGCATCCTCTGCAGAACTAACATTATGACCTAGTAACCCAAGAGGGCCTGAAATAATTAAATGAATCATATTAAATCTCTAACTGATGCTGGATAAAGAAACTAGGGTTATACCTATGTTTAGGATAGTTTGAGATTAGCCTTTAAAAATATATATATATGTATATATCTGTATATACATATATATAATACATCTATTTTCCTTTTTAAAACAGAATGCCTAATTATTTATACTTACTTCAACCATTTATTTAAAAAATAATTCAACCATTTATTAAATATTTTCAAGCACCCAATTATGTGCCGTGAAATATGAGGAATATTGAGAGTGTTAGAAATAAACATGATTATGACAAGAAGCATGCCCCCAAAGTCTCAACATTATTAGAGAAGCAAAGGAAAGAACAGAATGAGAAGTCAGTGGAGGGGTTGGGAGGTGGGGACAGTAGAGGCAAGACTTTCCAGAAAAAAAGAATTAGTTAACAGCAGTGGTGCATGTATTCTGCATTTGTAGGATGCTTTCAAATACAAGATATTTTCTAGTAGCACACATAAAGTAATTAAAAATCTCATAAAACATTATATGAGAGAATAATGAACACAACACAATCATCATCACACTATACGAGTGTCCCAAATTGTCTGTAAAGGTGTCCACAGTTACTGCACCATTGAATCAGTGGTCCTCCAGTATTGTATTACTGTTTGGACTGAATTATTTACTGCCCTGACCAAGCTTTCTTATACACTCACACAGTAGTTATTATTGATCCCAGGAAACAAGGAATTGTCTTTGGTGCTGGTTTGGCATTTCATTTCCCACCTGTGCTTTCTAGCAAATCATATCCTGCTCTACCCTACACTGAATGACCACCACCACTAAACAGCCTCTCTGACAGTCCTCCTCATAACAGCAAGTATTTTTAATTATATCAAAATACATTTTTTTTAATTTTTTTTTTTTTATTTAATTGTCAGAGAGAGAGAGGGAGAGAGAGCGAGCGAGCACAGGCAGACGGAGTGGCAGGCAGAGGCAGAGGGAGAAGCAGGCTCCCTGCCGAGCAAGGAGCCCGATGTGGGACTCGATCCCAGGACGCTGGGATCATGACCTGAGCCGAAGGCAGCCGCTTAACCAACTGAGCCACCCAGGCGTCCCCAAAATACATTTTTTAAAAGGATGATAATTTGGGCATGTATCTGTACAATATTTGCTGTTCACTAGTGAAGAAATATTATACTATGTATAATGAACACTGAGAAGTTCAGTTTGTTGAAATTTGTAAGAACCTGAGTGGGTGAAGTTCACTTAAAAGTGTGTATAAAGTTGGATGGTAGGAGTTTGAATGGGAATAAAAAAGGATCGATTGTGAAGTGTCTGGAATACCTAAGGAAATTAAATTAGTTTTACTAAGCACTGGGAAATACAGTCAAGCAAGGAATCAATCTACCCAAGCTATACTTTTGGAAGCTAAATATACAATATGGGCCATGGTGAGATGGGGAGATTAGAAACAAGGTATCTTATTCAAATATTGTCTTGAGAGGAAGTACTATTAGCTTAAATAAAGAGATAGCTGAGAGAGCAAAATAGAAGGGAAGTGCCTATGAAAATTGAAACAAACTGGATCCAAAACTACCTGGAGTGTAGAAAATTTACAATACAGACTGTGTTTAGTAACATTTGTTATGGTAATGAAGTGTAAGATGACATCACTTTCATTGTTATCATCCTGTCATTTTAATTTTGTCTTAACATTGTCTAGGTTATAACCAAGGTTGAATTATCAGTAAATTATTACAAGAATATTTTTTTCCATTACTATACACTTCAAAGTAAGTTATTAGGTGCTCTGTGTACTGGGGGCTGCTAATCTTTAAGATTGCCTATGCACAAGCTGTTATGGAACCCACAAAACTATAAGTTAATGGTATTGTTTCCTCCGCTTGATGTGACTTAATGGTAATCAATGTCACTTACCAACTCATTAAAAAGCCTTCTTCACAGCTCATCGAAAACAAAAACCTGGGGGACTTGAACCTTTCCAGTCAATTAAAAGACAAAGGCACCTAACATTTTTTTCCAAATACAATTTAAAATCAGTACATAAAATAATAGCTAAGTGAAATATTTATTAGTATCTGAAAACTGCTTTAATTTGACATCCAGTTTTGTAAAAGGACTTAGTCTAAGAAAGGAAAAAATATATATGAATTGAATGCTATTGTTAAAAAAATATTAAATTTTCAGCTCTCTTACCTTAAACCAAGAAATTTAGAATAGCCATGCAAGGTTGGCCTTCTAAATTGCAAAAACCTCCTCTCCTCATTCCTCAGGGCATTTTCAGTTTGATCTTCTCCAAGTGGAGAGACAGAAATAAAAGATTATGAGTACATATTAAGAGAATTGTCTAATTACCTATTGTTGATAAAAGCAAGCATAAAACCAAAGAAAAGAAAAACAAAGTCTAAATTAAATGTCTGAAGTAATTCACTAAGTTAACTTCTTTTTGTTTTGGCTTTGTTTTCTGTTTTGTTTCTGTAAGTTAGATCCTGTACAACCCACCATATTTTCTTAGAAATGTGGTTTTAACTAGAGGGAGCATTTGTGAGATTTGTGGGAAAATTAAATAAAATTGACTTTTTCCTTCCTTTGAGTCTTTGGGAACTTTTTCCAAAGGAAAAACAATTTTTCAAAGGAGTGAAATAAAGGGATCGAGAGCCACATAACTCAGTAGTTTTGTGTTTACCTGAAGACTCTCCATTGCTTCCAAGTGAGGAGAACTACTGGAGATAAAATAGAAAGGGGATTTGTTTCCTGTATTGAAAGAATATGCAGTTCTTTTTTTTTTTTTTGATATTTTATTTATTCATTTGACAGACAGAGATCACAAGTAGGCAGAGAGGCAGCCAGAGAGAAACAAGGAAGCAGGCTCCTTGCTGAGCAGAGAGCCCAATGTAGGCCTGGATCCCCGGACCCTGGGATCATGACCTGAGCTGAAGGGAGAAGCTTTAACCCACTGAGCCACTCAGGCACCCCAATAATATGCAGTTCTACAGCCAGTTTTACTGAAGCAAATATTCTTGCTTTACTTGTAGGAAAGCTTTAATTGCTAGCACTCACAAAAAACTTTCATGCCTCACCAAAAAACAAAAAACAATAATAGAACAGTGTTTCTAAAAATAACATTTAATTCAATATCATGGAAAAATTTCCAATTGTAGGTTTCTTTTCTAATTCTAGCCAACAAAATTTTAAAGTAGGTATATGGCAGAATCCTTTAGAGTAATCATGTTGCTATAATTCTATGTTAGGAACTTGTGCTAGAACATTAACTTATAATCATTATCTTCTTGGTAAATGTAAATCCAATTCTTAAAAAGATTTTTGAGTAGCTCACCTTTCCTCATGGTATCTCAAGAAAGTCTAAACTGTTTTCATGGTCGCCAAACTGTGGAAAGAACTAAGATGCCCTTCAACAGACGAATGGATAAAGAAGATGTGGTCCATATACACTATGGAGTATTATGCCTCCATCAGAAAGGATGAATACCCGACTTTTGTAGCAACATGGACGGGACTGGAAGAGATTATGCTGAGTGAAATAAGTCAAGCAGAGAGAGTCAACTATCATATGGTTTCACTTATTT
>PISX010028094.1:0-21997 GCA_004024625.1 Mellivora capensis
AAAAAGTAATAAATGAAGGGAAAGTGGTCTTTTAAAGAACTGTCAAGGAAATACGAATGATAAATAAAATAACAAGGGAACAACATTAATAAAAGGATAAATGTTAGAAACACACAATACTATGTCAAATTACACTGCATTGGATAAACAAATTCAGCAAGTCATTTTCCTTAGCCAAAGGAAAAATATGAAAATGAACAAAGGAAATATATTCCAAAGGGCTAAAAGGATTAGAGTGACAGTCAAAGAGGAGAAAAGTGCTAGAAAGTGAAGGAATTGTATGTTTGAACAAGTCATGTGTCAAATCTGCAAGAGAGTGAATGTCATTCAGACTCTTGAAGGAGAAAGATAGGAATATATTGCTAAAAGAATAACACCCAGAATGAAACAGATTGAGGCATCTGGAGTATTAAACAAAGTATAGCTGTGGAATTTGCACTGTAAGTCAACTTTACAGGAGAGAATGTTGGAAAACCAAAAACCATGCACCCAATCTTATATGAAAGTAAAGTTTAAAAAAAAAAAAAGTAGAACCCAATCTTCTATGAAAGTTTGCTGTCGAGCCCATATAAATATGAGCAGGAAAAATGAATAGATATTTATTTCCCAAGATACCCTAGACTGCCAGAAATTCTGAAAAGAAGAAGTTTGCACCCAAAGAGAGTTATGAACCATTTATCTGAAAAGTTATTAAGTAAGTAGGTTATTGTAATTTAGTATTAAATGCCACATGTTCAGTTTAGCCACTTGTAATAAATGATAAGGAGAAAGCAATGCATAAAAACACCGGACAGTGAAATCTTTAAGTTCAAAGTTCTTTCATTGCACAAATTACCGATATATTTGGTATTCCAGAGAGGGGGAAAAAGCTGATTGCTTCAATGACTGAGCTGAGCGACCCCATTGCTTGAGCAGTTAATAAATATGAGCAAGTTCAAACACCTGGGGCAGGTGAAGAGCGTGATAAGTGCTTGGTTTTTCTTACCTCACAGAAAATACGTTGAAATGAATGCAGTGATCACAACCTGATAACTCTGAGTTCTAACAAGAATAAATCTCAAAAAAAAAAAAAGAAAAAGAATAAATCTCACCTTTAGTACTTGGCTACATAAATTAATGGGACTAGTAATCAAGGGATTAGTAAATCTTTAGGAAAACTTGGTAACATTGAGGAAAAGTTCACTTTAAATGGTCACTTTAATCAAAGAACTGGTTGTCTTGGGCTCAGTTACTTACTCATAAAGAGAGGATTTCCATTATGAAAATGTAGTTGGACTATAAATTCTCTCCAATCCACTGTCCTGCACTTGCCCATGGCAATATCTTGGGTGTTATCTTGGACTCCTTTCCCACCCTAATATCTCTTGTAACTATTTTCATTGATTTTCATTTCCTCTGTCAACACTATATCTCTCCTGAATTATTTTAACAACTCTGAACACTGATCTCCCTGCCTCCTGCCTTACCCTTGAGCAATGTGTGCATTATGCTGCAGAGAAAGGGGCTGAGTAGCTTTTGTCTTTGCCCAGTACTTTGTGTTACCCATGCTAGACTATACATATGCTTTTAAAGAACAGAAATGGTATTTCTGGAACTATTAAATCCCTAGCATCTGGCATTTATTATGCGCTTGTTTAGTATTTTTTTAAAGATTTTATTTATTTATTTGTCAGAGAGAGCGAGCACAGGCAGACAGAGGCAGAGAGAGAAGCAGACTTCCCGCTGAGCAAGGAGTCCAATGTGGGACTCGAACCCAGGACACTGGGATCATGACCTGAGCCGAAATCAGCCGCTTAACCAACTGAGCCACCCAGGCATCCCATCGCTTGTTTAGTATTTTTAAGGTGACTGAATGAATACATGGTTGAATATCTGCTTAAGAAAATCCTACACCCATGGGAGAAAATTACAAATGAGGATTTTCAGAAAGAAATGTTACCTTCAGAATTACAGTCTTGGTGCATCATAAGGTATGTACAATTTCATGCTTAGCTCTAAAAATTTAATGTGCATTCATAGCATTACCTTCATAGGCAAAATTATTCCAAATTCTAACTGACTGAATAATCTTACAGACCTTTGGAGTACGTGCCATTCATAACATATGGTTTGTTATATTTAAAGTAAGTAGAACCTAATAAATCTAAGAAAGTCTGGGAAATCAGGAAATGCAAGAGATAAATAAAAACAGCATTTTCTATTCTGAAGTTGGAATGTCATGTCAAGCAAGTAGAAGTAAAATGATTAATGTAGGATCTGGGGAAATGGACGGTGTACCCAAGCAAATAATCACAGATATAGATTGTACTGTCTCTAATCCCAGTTTGACAAGTGAGATGTGCCACCTTCCTGTGGAATTCTTTGCACGCACTGTTTTTAAAATCCTTTACTTTTTTATTTTGTCCATCTTAACTGGCAGGCCATAAATAAATGTTGACATGGCATTATTGTGTGTCTGTTCCACTTCAACAATTTTTGGATTTAAAAAAAAATCCTAGAAAAACAGTAAAGGATAGCAAAGGAAAGGGTAGCTGTAAGATTTTTTTTTTTTAATTCTTAAGAGCTTGATAACTGACTTCTCTAAAAAAGATTAATGATAACTGCAATGATTTAGGACTGTCCCTAATTACTTTATCAATAAAAACTACAGGGGAGATGAGCTAGCCCTAAAACATTGTGCTTCTTCAATGTGTTTTTTAGACTTCATTAAGATTGTCAAAGTGTAGAAGTGAGGATGATCCCTTACAATCTTCTAATGTCCAGTTAAGTTTCTAAAACTTTCAATCATGTATTCTATTGGGAGAAACTCAGTAACAAATTTGTTCAAGGGGCTTGTTGAGTTGAACTGGATACACCTGAAAAGGACGGACTTAACAGAGTAATATCTAACCATCCACAAGGTCACCAGTGGATAGGAATACCTGCTAATTGTAACCCCTTTTATAACACCCCATGACACTGTAATTCTTTCAGCAATTGTAAAATATTCCAAATAAAAATGATATTAATTTGTTTTAATGGAAAGACTATATGGTACTCTGAAGGTTATAGAAACTAAAGATGTAAGAAGAGGTAAAGCTAGAAGATGGACAATAAAAAGATCAAATCAAATGAAGATAGTTATAATTTGAGAAGGATGGAATGTCACTTGTCCACTATAAGGGAACACTCACAGAAATACATCAGCAGTAATTTGGGTAAAATGAGTCACCAGAGACTCTGTGGCATTAAGTTGAGCAGAGTTTGGGAAACATCAAGCATTCACTTATGACGCTGTGGGGATAGTTTGTAGCAAATAGCTTGAACCAATTTTTGTATTCCAAACAGTCCTTCAACCTACTACAAACACCTATACAAGAAAGGAACCAAGTTTTATTACTTAATAATTTTCAAGAGCAATTGCACTGATACAAGCACAGTATCAAGGTAATATCTAGTCTTAAGGGGGTTTTTTTAGCTACTACTAAACACTTTATAAAGCAAGATTCAGTTTTTATTACTTTAAAACTTTAAAACACTATGTAGACAGAAGTATAGAAAAACATGCTTATTTATACTAAATGCATTTTTCAAGGGACTATGAAAAATCCCTAATGTATCTAGCTTATTGGATTTCCCCAGCTGTTATGTGAAATTCCTTTGCCTACAAATGGTGAAAAACCAAGCAGTAAATTCGACTGGGTATTTCCCTGAGCATAAAGACATCAGCATTCTAGTGTATCTTGTGTACATATGCGGATGTCTCTTCTATAAAATATACAGCTACGTGGTGAGTACGATGCTAGAGCTTTGGGACTTATCAGGCCATTGTTTGTATGAAGTATGTGGCAAAAAAATTGAAATAATTTAGTTTCAAAAGCATATGGGCAGAATTTATAATCTCAAATGAAGAATTGTGTAAGTTTGAACAACTAGATCCTTCATAGATGATAGAGAAATTGATGTCTGCATGATCCTTTGAGTATTGTAACATACAATTTTTAATCTATTAATTCTGCATAGGTTTATTGTCCATCCATGTGCACAACACTATGCTGTCTCTTTTTTTTGCTTACCTAGGTGTTCTATATTTTAGTCCATATTCTGAGGAGAGAAAGGATGTAGTTTGATATGTCCATTTTTTCACCTTCCCATTAGACACATATATGTCCATACTCTATATGGACATATACTTATAGTAGAATTTGGTTGTACTCAATCCTCCAGGAAGCAGGGTAGAGGAAACAATGAAATGACCTTAACCTGGGAACAGAATAATTTTTAAAAGGAGCCAAAAATAGTGCCAGGCTCACAAATTATATCCAAACCCTGAGATTTTAATAAAGTTGCCACATCAGAGTTATCTGTTCCCTGTCACTTTATAAATAAGTATGTTTAACTTTTATAATAACAAAATAAGACAGGGCATTTGGAGTGAAAGGTCAAGATAATAAATCTGCTCACATGAACCCGGTACATCTAGACAGTATTGATTTTGCTGTCTGTGTCTGCTCCAAACATTTCCTGTAACAACTTTACAAAGCTCATCAATCAGATTTATCCTATACATAAAACATGTACAAGGCAAAGTGGATGGGCAATACTCTTTTCAACATTTACAGCCCTGCCTACTTAGCAGTATCTTGTAATCAGTAACATATTTCTCATATGGTTGATAGAATTCTAACTGGGAAATGACCATTCTGAGTCTGGTCATACAGTTTTGATCATTCTATCTTCAATGCTGAGCTAGCTCTCTGTGAGAAATAATAGTGTGAGCTACCTCTGTGGATTCTACCAAAGTTTAAAATATGTTATTAATGACCTTAAACCAGACACAAAAGCAAAGATTTGAAGCAGAAAACTTTGATCAGTTCAATTATATCATACTGAAAATCTTCCAAATGATACCAAAACAAAGCTAAAAGCAAGCATCAAAAATATTTGAAACCTGTATAGCAGACAAAACATAAAATCCAGAACATATCTCCATGGAACAAGGATATGAACTGGAAATTGAGGAATGATGATACAAGAATGGTCAATAAACAAATGATAGTAAGTTCAACTTCACTGATATTTGAAGGAAAGCAAATTAAAAGAGTAAAATAGGTTATCTCACCTATCAAATTGGCAAATTTATTAGTCTGACAATCCCAAGTGTAGGCAAGGGAAATGATAAATAGATATTCTCAAACTTTGATGGTTGGAGCAAAAATTGGTACAACTTCCTTGAAGACCAAGTTTATAATAGTTAATAAGTTTGAAAATCCCATCCCTTATAATTTAGCAATTGCTCTTCTAAGTAAATACCCTTGAGAAATTTTTGCACATGTGTTCAATGAGATGTATGCACAAGTATTCATTGTGACATTGTTGGAATATTAAAAAGCAACCAAAATGTTATTAACAGGTAAATGGCTAATTATATCATAGTGTATTCATGTGTTGAAATAGATCTCTCTAGTATAATGCTAAATGAAAAGAAGGTATTTCTATACTGGTAGGTAAAGATAACATGATTTTGATAATGTAAAATTTATGTAAGATAGTAAAACTCACAAAATAATATTATATGCTTTCATGGATATATACCTATGTTAAAATGTACATGAGCATAAATATGCAAAATAAATAAATCTCATGATAATGGTTGCCAGGAGACAAGAAGGGTGAGAAGGGGTACCTGAGTGGCTCAGTTGTTAAGCACCTGCCTTCAGCTCTGGTCATGCTCCCACGGTCCTGGGATTAAGGCCCACATCGGGTTCCCTGCTTTGTGGGAAGCCCATTTCTCCTTCTCCCACTCCCCCTGCTTATATTCTGTCTCTTGCTGTCTCTCTCTCTCTGTCAATTAAATAAATAAAATCTTTTTTAAAAAAAAAGAAGGATGAAGAATGGGTCAGGCAAAATGTTCATTGTTGAGTTTTCTTAATTAAAAAATTATATTTAAAAATGATCTGAAGTATGTGCTATTATGTTTATGTTAATGGTCATTAATTTCAGATGGTAGTGTATGTAAGTTTTTCATACTTCTCTATATACTTTCCAATTAGGTTGACTTTTTACAATTAAATATTGTATTCATGAAGGAAATTATAGTTAAATATTTTCATTAAACATTAATTTAGGAATTATTATTTTTTACACATACATTTACAATTACATGTATTATAACAGTATTTAGTGCTGGTATTATATATCCATTCTCAAAAGATTCCAGTAGAACTTCCCCTTTACTGATTCCATTTGTAAATCAATACAAATAATTTTGAGCTGGAATGCATTTTCTCTAAATTCTCCATGTTTTCTGGGAAGTTTGCCCCATTTCTGACTTACACATCTTCTTTGATAGCTTCATGCACTCATGGCAAGATGTCTTGCCAGTCTCCCACACTCCATTCCTGTCTGTCTGAATTATCACATCATGCCATGTACTCTTGTTTACCTTTGTTACTTTGACAAGCCTAAGAGAGAAGGCTGAGGCTCCCGGCCCATCTCTCATGCTAAAAAATCCATGCCCATGTAGCTCTGTACATCCCTTACTCTGCACCCCTCTTCCATCTGTTCTAACTCTTGAAATCCATTCTGGAGGGAAACCTCTGGAACTCATAATTAGTCATCAGCAAATTTTTCTATAAACTACCAATTTTTTGAAAGTTCCCTTCATTTTCTTTCTTTAAATGAAATCTGCTCCAGCTCCCAACGATAAGCATTCCTCTGTAGCCTTTGAAACAGAGGCTGTCTCTTTCACACATGCTCTCTTCTTGGAAATCCCTAGCACATCCAAAGCTCATGCTTCATACTCTATTATCCTTACTTCCTCATTGCAGCTATGTAGATGCCAGGAGGAAATTCCCCTTCTTCCCTTGGTGACTTTGGCAGTTGGACATCTCAGGTTCCAGAACTCTGAGAAATAAATAAATATCTGTAGTTTCCACCACCCAGTATGTGGTATTTTGTTACAGCAGCCTGAGCAGACTAATACTGCAGGCATGGCCATATAGTGGGGAAAGGGTTGCTATGAAACAGTAGCTCTACTTGGCTCTTTTAGAGGAAAGGGAGGCCGGCAGGAAGACATGATTTTAATGTTGCTGTTATCATTTCCTAATAATTCAAAGATTGGGTAATTCTGGAACAGATGATTATAAATTCAGATATCCATTGTACACTTTATACATTATTATGCTAAATAAGGGCTTGCCCTAACTTCAAGCATTAGTCGACATGGGCCTATGGGCACCTATTAGCACAGGAGGAATGGACAGAGACAGCAGCACCAGCTGTTGCCATCTGCACTGAAACATGCCAAATGCCATCTGTTGGTGGTACAGAGAATTTCTTCGCCCCAGGGTGTCATTTATCTTGCATTTTCTGGTCACTTTCTCCTCAAATAATGCTGATTTTCACCAAGTTGCTACTCTGTAAATGCCTTTTGAATGAATGGACAAATGAGTGGATCACAGAAAAGGTAAAAATCTACTTTCTGTAACGGATTTTTGAAATATAATACCCATCCTTTAAGCATTGTATTATCTCTTTTCATGATGCAAAACATAAAATTAATTTTTTTAAAATCCCATCTAGCTCATTAAAGAGAAACATTTCCTACCCCAATAATTGTTGATGTCATTCTGAAAACTGATGTTGAGGTTTTGTTGGTTTATAATTTCGAATACAATGAGACAGAAGAGAAGAAAAGGCTTCTTTGTAAAGTATGTATTGCCTCATTTAGACTTCTAATGAAGCTGGAATATTAATCCCATGTTAGAAAGGAAGAAACTGAGGCTTCAAGGAGAACATTTCTGATTCACTCCATATGATCTTGTCTAGTTTCCATTTAAAATAAACATCACTATTCCTGAGTTCACTTTGTACTTTATTATATAATTTTGTCACCCATATTTTGCTTTGTTCTATGTTCTTTAATAACTCTGTCCCCTTAGATTTTAAACTTTATAATAAAATATTTATTTATGGTTAAAAGAAAATGTCTATTGAAAAAAATTGGAACACCGAGAAAACAGAGTCAGGAAAACTGAAATCATTCATCAACTACCTAGAAATAAACAGTATTAACATTTTGTTTTCAGTCCCTTTTAGTCTACAAATATGTTTATACATTAATATGTGCTTTTTATTTCCAAAATTGTATCATAGTCTACTTTTTATTTTACCTCTATCTCTGCATTTGATTATGTCATCATGTTGTTAAATTCAGGCCACCATTTTATTTAATTTTCTATCTATATTTATGAAGGAGATAAATCCAGGGTGCGTGTGCGTGCACACCTGTGTATTTCTATGAAGCAGTATGCTGGAACTGGCTTGTGCCAGCTTGTGAGAACTGCTTGGGTGCATATCTTTCCAACTTTGCTCTCAGTGAAGTCTCAGTAGTTTGAAATCAGCCATGGCAGGAATATCTACACCCTGCATATAGGCAATTACATTAAGCTGGGGCTTTTTTTTTTTTTTTTCTCTCTTAAATTCCAGAGATATAGCTTACCAGCACACTACTGGGTTTGGGTATACAGGGTCTGCAAACCTGAAAAAACTAAAAAAAAAAAAAAAAAATCCCATACTTTGGTGTTCTGAAAACATTTACATAACACATGCATTATCTGTTTCTTAATGTGGAGTAACTGGATGACACCTCCTTTGCTGGTAGGGATGCAAAGTGGTTTGGTGCTCTGGAAAACAGTATAGCACATAAAAAGTAAAAATACTTACCATATGACTCAGCAGTCATACTCTTGGGCATTTTTCCCAGAGAAATGAAAACATATATCTGCATGAAAACCTGTGCATGAATGTCAGTCGCAGCTTTTTCTGTAATAGCCCCAAAGTGGAAGCAGCTCAAATATCCTTCAGTTGTGAACAGTTACACAAACTGTAGTGTGTCCCTAACACACCATGTTACTCAACAATAAAAAAGGAACGGACGACACGATAACTCGGAAGCATTTCAAGAGAATTATTCTGAGAGAAAAGAGCCAGTCCTAAAAGTTTACATAACGCTTGATTCTATTTACATAATATTCTTGAAATAATACAGTTGTAGAGATAGAGAACAGATTAGGGCTCAAAATAAATAGTTAAAAAGAAACTGTTAACAGAGATTTTGTATGCAGTTTGGATACTAACTGTATTTGTTTGCTAGGACTGCCCTAACAAAATACCACATACCCGGTTGGCATAAACAACAGAAATTTGTTTTCTCACAGTTCTGGAGGCTGGAAGTACAAAATCCAGGTGTTAGCAGGTTTGATTTTTTCTGTGGTCTTGGTTTACAGGTAGCACTTTCTCACTGTGTCCTCAAGTTGTCTTCCCTCTGTGCATACATACCCCTAGTGTCTCTCGGTGAGTCCAGATTTCTTCTTCCAATGAAGGAGACTAGCAGATTGAATTAGAGTTGACTCTAAGGGACTTATTTTAACTTAATCACTGCAGAGAGGCCCTCTCTCCAATATAGTCACATTCTGAGGTACTAGAGTTAAGAGTTTCAACTTAAGAATTTGGGGGAGGACACAAACACAATTCAGTCCATAACACCAATGAAATCATAGAGGGAGCATTTTCATTTCTTTTCTTTTTTCTTTCTTTCTTTCTTTCTTTCTTTCTTTCTTTCTTTCTTTCTTTCTTTCTTTCTCTTTTTTTTCTTTTTTTCTTGTCTTTTGCTCTGTTGCTAATAAGAAAATCCTAAAATTGTCTCTTTAAGAAAAAGTTCATATTTGTGCTACTTACATATTCAATAAGACAAATAACCCAAGATCATAGACAAGATCCAGCCCAAGATAAGTGGGGGTTAGATCTACTTTTGAGTCATCCCCCTTCTTACCAGAGAAGCTGCCACTTATGCCCTAAGTCATGGTTGTCTAGATAGTTTCTCTGCACTGCAGGGGAAACCCACAACCCATTTGTCTGCTGTCCACCATTGACCTCAAAACTGTCACTTTTTCCAGTGAGAAATCACTTTTATACATGTGCTCTTCCTCTGGCCCTTTGCACATTGTTTCCCTTTATTTGTGCGACAGTGCATTTTCTTCCATCTCATATGGAGAGAGGAAGAGTTGATTCTCCTGATAGTTTTCAATAAACAAAATGTGTGGGCTTGCCTTTAGCGTGCAAGTCTATTAGTCAGATCTTAAGCCAATTCTCTAAGGAGCATGTGCACAGTTCCCAGGACAGCTCTGTCTTTCTCTGGGGAATGCATCATTCTTTCTTGGTCAGCAGTGTGTGTGTGTGTGGGGGGGGGGGGGGGGATAGGGTTAGGCCCCCTAATCCTAACCCCACCATTCCTACCCACTTGCTCTCTAGGAATTACACTGATGTATATCTGTATGTATGTATGCATATATTTTGTATGTACATTTGAAAGGAAGATCAGGTAAAGGGAAAAGGCAAACATTCAGTCTGACCCCCTTATAAATCTGAACTTATAATTTTGTTATCTCTCAACATCTAAAATTGGATATTTATAGAAATATCTCTGGTCAAAAGACAGTTCTTAAAATATAAGACTTTATTATAGAGTTTTTTATAGCTTCATAACCATCCATCAGCAAACATTTTTGAGTATTTACCATATACCTGTCATTTTCTAGGTACCGACAGTTGCTAACTATATGAATAAAAACATGTTTTAGTAACTTTTGTCCACAATGTAGCTGGTGTAGCTTGTGCTTAGTGACATAATTTATAGTTAGGAAGAGTGTTAGACACTTCAGAAACACCCTAACTAACAAATTATTTTGACATGTCTTCATCCCATTTTAATATCAGTGGAATATTTTTTTTAGCACTGTGATTTACATATACAAACACAGACAGTATGGCAAATTTTTCATGCTTCTCTTATGAAGAAACGTAAAGACCACTGTTCCCAGTCAACTTTTTAAGACATTTAACTTGATGGCCATTCCACATTGTAGAAACACAAATCATGCCAAATTTAATATTTACAGAAATCTTATTTTAGTTCAGACTTCTTTCCTTTTCTTTAACTGGCAAACCTAAAGTTTCTTTTCCTTCTTCACCAGCAACAACATGTTGATTTTACTGAATCATACTCATATGTTCAGCAAGAAGCATTTAGATATTGTATCTAAAGTTTTAACAGAGAGTCAAAATAGAAATATAAAACAGGCATTAGTTCATTTTTGAAAGAAAAAATATCCATTGGCAGAAGATAGAATCATCTATCCATTACATAAATTATACTTTAAAAACAGGTGATGTTTTTCTATTGATATTTACCATTGGTTGCTATGATCATCTCTCTCTATCTGAAATTAGAAGTGTCTTTCTTACATATAAAGAAATCAAATGAGCCTTATTAGTATTATATTAGGAATACAGATACATAGACATGGTCTGTGATCTAGAACATGCTGTTCCATTCTTACTCCAATTTGTTATTCTCTGAAAACCAACATTCCTTGTGGTTATTAACTATAACAACAAATGTAAGGCCAACTAAACAATAGATTCCCAAGAGACAAATGTCTAACATTGTCATCGAATATCAACCCAAATCTGGGGCAATACTAAAGGCTGTGCCTGGAGATTAATTAAGCCATTTGTGGTCAGTGTTTCATTGTTCTTGTTTAAGAAACAATGACATACTGAAAAATAAGCAGATTTTCTCCTCTCTCTTCGCTCTCTCTCTTTGACCTGTAGCAGCGCTTTTTTTTCTTTCCTTCATTTTACATTGTTACAAAAAGAGAATTAACTTGTGATTGTTCCAGTGTGCTTTTTCTATTTGTCAATATGTTTATCAGAGCGCATTTAAAGCATACAGATTCTAGGATGAAATGAGAATCATGTCAAAATCATTTGGCATTGAACTAATTTATCAAATACTTATGAAATACTCTTTTTAACTGCAAAATAAGGTATAGATTAAACCAAAGTGTCTGACATTGGGGGAAAAAAACAGTAGGAAGAATATATTTTTAAAGTGGGTAAAGCAATAAGAAATCAATGTTTTAGAATACCCTAAACAGTATTTTTCCAAGAAAAAAATTCACACTTACAATCCATTAAAAAATTATGTTGAAGTTGCCAATAAATACTTTTAGAAAGGGTAAGTTAAAGGATAATTAAAATTCTTCACAAAAAATGCATTTTTTCTTAGTTAAGATAATGACTTAGTGAAAAACTATTGTAATAATATTTTATATTCATGAGTACTTGACAAATCTGAAGGATACTCACAAATATTTCCATTAAAATAGGAGATAATTGGGACACCTGGGTGCCTCAGTCGGTTAAGAGTCTGTCTTTGGCTCAGGTCATGATCTCAGGGTCCTAGGATTAAGCCAGGGTCCGAGGATCAAGTCCCATGTCAGGCTCCCTGGGAGTCTGCTTCTCCCTCTCCTGCTCCTCCTGCTTGTGCTCTCTTCTCTGTCAAATAAGTAAATAAATCTTTAAAACAAAACAAATAGAAGATATTTACATCATGCAATTCTAAAAAGTTTGAGTATGAGGGTTTTCAAAATATTATTTGAATTTAACCTTATGTCAACTGAAAAGTGATGTTTGTTTTTCCTTCTTTTTTTTTTAAAAGATTTTTATTTATTTATGTGACACAGAGATCACAAGTAGGCAGAGAGGCAGGCAGAGAGAGAGGGGGAAGCAGGCTCCCCACTGAGCAGAGAGCGCAATGCGGGGCTTGATTCCAGGACCCTGAGATCATGACCTGAGCCGAAGGCAGAGGCTTAACCCACTGAGCCACCCAGGGGCCCCTCTTTGTTTTTCCTTCTTATCTTTTCATTGTTGAAAAGAACCATCATATACCAATTCTTTACCACCAGCAAGTATGTCAGATTCACTGAAGTATGAAAGCCCAAACATGGTGTTAATTATCCACAAATGGGTCTGTTAATACCAGTATATGGGTTTGTTAAAAGAAAAACTGAGACACACTGAATATGTTAAGAGTTTATTTGAGAAAAATCTATGTCCCTTGGTCAGGAGCACTCTGCCCACAGGAGCCAGGGAAAGATTACATAAAAAGAGTCTGGAAGCGAAAAAGGGAAATTATTTGGTTGGCTACAGCTTAAGGGCTGGTTGGCTGTTTGTGATTCCTTGTCTCTAGCATTTTGATCTCGTAACCTTGAAGCATTTTACAGGCTTAGATTTGGGTTTGCTAAGGTAGGCCCCAGATCATCAGAGCCACCTCTGTCCTAAGGCCTCCTTGTTTAATTAATTTAACAGACCCTTATTTTGATAAAGTAAATCCTAAAATTCTGAAAGGAAGTTTCCCACCTACCATTGCACCTTCAGGTTCTAAAGTCGAAACATCATCCAAACATGGGTAGGTTTAAATGGTAGTTTCCTTTTCTGGAATGTGGGCAAGAAAATTACATATAAATCGAGATTATCTTACGGTCAACATCATAATGCTGTATATAGCTTCATATTTTTGTGTATTTTTATTTAGAAATTTATTTTTAAAATATGTATATGTAGTTTACATCACACACTAACCAAGTACAGGAATACTATGCCACTGTACTGTAAAATAATTGCATTTTACTAAATACACACAAGAGCACATGGTTCAGAATATTGCCAAGATAACCCAAATGTCTGCCGGTTGGTGCAAATGCTGACTGTATTTTCTATGTGGTCTTTGCAGTTACTTAATAATTAAAGGTTCAGTTTCCCTTGTTGGTTTTACAAGTAGAAGACAAAATGTGAAATAAATTGTTCTCAATTTTATAAAACATAAACTCCAGTACCTATGGAACTGTGTACTCTTCTAATGTATTAGCAATTGCTTTATCAACGACTCATCTTCATAGAATCTTTACAGAGCATTTAACTTAGCTTTCTAGGACTAGGCATAAACATCGACTGACCCTTGATATTTGTGTAAACCCATTTGTAGTAGGAGAAGTGCCTGTGCCATGAGAAGTACAGTGGGCAGTAACATTATGTTTTACTGAAGAAACAGAACATTATTAATTTGGTTTATGAATTAAAAAGTGCTAGATCAGAGAGCTTGTATTACAGATGCTTCACAAGGTGCTGTCATATGAATTAAAGGGCATCACATGTATGCTTCAAAAATTTGGGTACATATTAGACAATAGCTATTAGTTCTCCCTCATTCTTGGAACTTTGTGAGAGCATCACAGCAATCTTGCAAGTTTAATTTGTATCAGTACAATTTTACAGCCTTAAACTAAGATATCAAACAACTTGCCTCTTTTTTTAGAACTATCGCATACATCTTTTTTTTTTTAATTTTTAATTTTTAATTTTTTATTTTTTTAGAAACATATAATGTATTTTTATCCCCAGGGGTACATGTCTGTGAATCACCAGGTTTACACACTTCACAGCACTAACCATAGCACATACCCTCCCCAATGTCGCATACATCTTAAATAAATATTTGAAAGTATGTATGGCTACACAAATTGGCTTCAGTGAGATGAAAATAACTTACATTTTAAAATGTTGGGAGTCACACAATGGATTGTGGAAGTATATATGAGCTCTAAATATGCAAAAAGAACTTTGTATTATTAATCTTTTGAGTGCTATTTTGATACCACCAGATGGTAGCCTTATGTCAGGTCTTCATTTGTGTTTTGTTTTGTTTATTAATTATTTTGTTAACATATAATGTATTATTTGCCCCAGGGTTACAGGTCTGTGAATCGTCAGTCTTACATACTTCATAGCACTCACCATATCACATACCCTCCCCAATGTCCATAACCCAACCACTCTCTCCATACCCCCCCCACCAGCAACCTTCAATTTGTTTTATGAGATTAAGAGGCTCTTATGGTTTGTCTCCCTCCTGATCCCGTCTTGTTTCATTTTTTCCTTCCCTACCTCCCCAACCCCCCACTCTGCATCTCAAATTCCTCATATCAGGGAGATCATACGATAATTGTCTTTCTCTGATTGACTTACTTCGCTCAGCATAATGCCCTCTAGTTCCATCCACGTCGTTGCAAATGGCAAGATTTCAATTCCTTTGATGGCTGCATAGTATTCCATATATATATATATATATACACATACATACACACATACATACACACACACCACATCTTCCTTATCCATTCATCTGTTGATGGACATCTACATTCTTTCCATAGTTTGGCTATTGTGGACATTGCTGCTATAAACATTCAGGTGCACGTGCCTCTTTGGATCACTACATTTATATCGTTAGGGTAAATACCCAGTAGTGTGATTGCTGGGTTGTAGGGTAGCTCTATTTTCAACTTTTTGAGGAACCTCCACGCTGTTTTCCAGAGTGGCTGCACCAGCCTGCATTCTCACCAACAGTGTAGGAGGGTTCCCCTTTCTCCACATCCTCTTGAACATCTGTCATTTCCTGACTTGTTAATTTTAGCCATTCTAACTGGTATGAGGTGGTTATCTCATTGTGGTTTTCATTTGTATTTCCCTGATGCCAAGTGACGTTGAGCATTTTTTCATGTGTCTGATGGCCATCTGGATGTCTCTTTGCAGAAATGTCTGTTCATGTCTTCTGCCTATTTCTTGATTGGATTATTTGTTCTTTGGGTGTTGAGTTTGATATGTTCTTTATAGATTTGGGGTACTAGCTCTTTATCTGACATGTCATTTGTGAATATCTTCTCCCATTCTGTCAGTTGTCGTTTGATTTTGTCAACTGTTTCTTTTGCTGTGCAAAAGTTTTTGATCTTGATGAAGTCCCAGTAATTCATTTTTACCCTTGTTTCCCTTGCCTTTGGCAATGTTTCTAGGAAGAAGTTGCAGCAGCTGAGGTCAAAGAGGTTGCTGCCTGTGTTCCCCTCAAGGATATTGATGGATTCCTGTCTCACATTGAGGTCTTTCATCCATTTTGAGTCTACTTTTGTGTGTGGTGTATAGAAATGGTCCAGTTTCATTCTTCTGCATGTGGATGTCCAATTTTCCCAACACCATTTGTTGAAGAGACTCTTTTCCATTGGACATTCTTTCCTGCTTTGTCGAATATCCCCATAGTTGACCATGGAGTTGAGGGTCTATTTCTGGGCTCTCAATTCTGTTCTATTCATCTATGTGTCTGTTTTTGTACCAGACCGTACTGTCTTGATGATGACAGCTTTGTAATAGAGCTTGAAGTCTGTAATTGTGATGCCACCAACTTTGGCTTTCTTTTTCAACATTCCTCTGGCTATTCGAGGTTTTTTCTGTTCCATATAAATTTTAGGATTATTTTTTCCATATCTTTGAAAGAAATTGATGGTATTTTGATAGGGATTGCATTAAACATGTAGATTGCTTTAGGTAGCATAGACATTTTCAAAATATTTGTTCTTCCAACCCATGAGCATGGAACATTTTTCCATTTCTTTGTGTCTTCCTCAATTTCTTTCATGAATACTTTATAGTTTTCTAGGAACGGATTCTTTGCCTCTTTGGTTAGGTTTATTCCTAGGTATCTTATAGTTTTGGGTGCAGTTGTAAATGGAATCGACTCCTTAATTTCTCTTTGTTCTGTCTTGTTGTTGGTGTATAGAAATGCAACTGATTTCTGTGCATTGATTTTATATCCTTATACCTTACTGAATTCCTGTATAAGTTCTAGCAGTTTTGAAGTGGAGTCTTTTGGGGTTTCTACATAAAGTATCATATCATCAGCAAAGAGTAAGAGTTTGACCTCTTCTTTGCCCATTTGGATGCCTTTAATTTCTTTTTGCTGTCTGATTGCTGAGGCTAGGACTTCTAGTACTATGTTGAATAGCAGTGGTGATAGTGGAGATCCCTGTGGTGTTCCTGACCTTAGCGGAAAAGCTTTCAGTTTTTCTCCATTGAGAATAATATTTTCTGTGGGTTTCTCATAGATGGCTTCAATGATATTGAGGTATGTACCTACATACCTACACTTGTATGTCCCTACACTTTACAGAGTTTTGATCAAGAAAGGCTTCTGTACTTTGTCAAATGCTTTTTCAGCATCTATTGAGAGTCTCTATGGTTCTTGTTCTTTCTTTTATTAATGTATTGTACCACATTGATTGATTTGCGGGTGTTGAACCAACCTTGCAGCCCTGGAATAACCCCACTTGGTCATGGTGAATAATCCTTTTAATGTACTGTTAGATCCTATTGGCTAGTATTTTGGTGAGAATTTCCACCTCTATGTTCATCAAGGATATTGATCTGTAGTTCTCTTTTTTTGATGAGGTTTTTGTCTGGTTTTGGAATCAAGGTAATGCTGGCCTCATAAAATGAGTTTGGAAGTTTCCCTTCCATTTCTATTTTTTGGAACAGTTTCAGGAGAATAGGTATTAATTCTTCTTTAAATGTTTTGTAGAATTCCCCTGGGAAGCTGTCTGGCCCTGGGTTCTTGTTTGTTGGGAGATTTTTGATGACTCCTTCAATCTACTTACTGGTTATGAGTCTGTTCAGGTTTTCTATTTCTTCCTGGTTCAGTTTTGGTAGTTTATATATCTCTAGGAATGCATCCATTTCTTCCAGGTTGTCAAATTTGGTGGTGTATAGTTGTTCATAAGATGTTCTTATATTTGTTTGTATTTCTTTGGTGTTGGTTGTGATCTCTCCTCTTTCATTCATGATTTTATTTATTTGGGTCCTTTCTCTTTTCTTTTTGATAAGTCTGGCCAGGGGGTTATCAATCTTATTAATTCTTTCAAAGAACCAGCTCCTAGTTTCATTTATTTGTTCTACTGTTCTTTTTGTTTCTATTTCATTGATTTCTGCTCTGATCATTATGATTTCTCTTCTCCTTCTGGGTTTAGGCTTTCTTGCTCTTCTTTCTCTAGCTCCTTTAGGTGTAGGGTTAGGTTGTGTAGTTGAGACCTTTCTTATTTCTTGAGAAAGGCTTGTATGGGTACATACTTTCCTCTCAGGACAGCCTTTGCTGTGTCCCACAGATTTTGAACAATTGTCTTTTCATTATCATTTGTTTCCATGAATTTTTTCAATTCTTCTTTAATTTCCTGGTTGACCCATTCATTCTTTAGTAGGATGCTCTTTAGCCTCCATGTATTTGAGTTCTTTCCAACTTTCCTCTTGTGATTGAGTTCTAGCTTCAGAGCCTTGTGGTCTGAAAGTATGCAGGGAATGATCCCAATATTTTGGTACTGGTTGAGACCTGATTTGTGATACAGGATGTGATCTATTCTGGAGAATGTTCCATGTGCACTAGAGAAGAATGTGTATTCTGTTGCTTTGCAATGGAATGTTTTGAAATATATCTGTGATGTCCATCTGGTCCAGTATGTCATTTAAGGCCTTTATTTCCTTGTTGATCTTTTGCTTGGATGATCTGTCCATTTCAGTGAGGGGGGTGTTAAAGTCCCCTACTATTATTGTATTCTTGTCAATGTGTTTCTTTGATTTTGTTATTAGTTGGTTTATATAGTTGGCTGCTCCCATGTAGGGGCATTAGATCTTCTTGTTGGACAGACCCTTTGAGTATGATATAGTGTCCTTCCTCATCTCTTATTATAGTCTTTGGCTTAAAAATCTTATTTATCGAATGGAAGGATTGCCACCACAGCTTTCTTTTGATGTCCATTAGCATGGTAAATTGTTTTCCAGCCCCTCACTTTAAATCTGGAGGTGTCTTTGGGTCTAAAATTAGTTTCTTGTAGACAGCATATTGATGGGTTTTGTTTTTTTATCCATTTTGATGCCCTATGTCTTTCCATTGGAACATTTAATCCATTTACATTCAGGGTAACTATTGAAAGATATGAGTTTAGTTCCATTTTATTGCCTGTAAGGTGGATGTTACTCTATATTGTCTCTGTTCCTTTCTGGTCTGTAACTTTTAGGCTCTCTCTTTGCTTAGAGGACAACTTGCAATATTTCCTGTAGGGCTGGTTTGGTGTTTGCAAATTCTTTTAATTTTTGTTTGTCCTGAAAGCTTTTTATCTTTCCTTCTATTTTCAATGACAGCCTAGCTAGATATAGTATTCTTGGCTCATATTTTTCTCATTTAGTGCTCTGAATATATCATGCCAGTTCTTTGTGGCCTGCCAGGTCTCTGTGGATAACTCCGCTGCCAATCTAATATTTCTACCATTGTATGTTACAGACTTCTTGTCCCGGACTGCTTTCAGGATTTTCTCTTTGTCACTAAGTCTAGTAAGTTTTACTATTAGGTGATAGGGTGTGGACCTATTTTTATTGATTTTGAGGAGGATTCTCTGTGCCTCCTGAATTTTGATGCTTGTTCCCTTTGCCATATTAGGGAAATTCTCTATTATAATTTGCTTCAATATACCTTCTGCCCCTCTCTCTCTTCTTCTTCTGGTATCCTAATTATTCTAATATTGTTTCATCTTATGATATCACTTATCTCTCCAATTCTCCCCTCATGGTCCAGTAGTTGCTTGTCTCTCTTTTGCTCAGCTTCAATATTCCCCATCATTTGATCTTCTATATCATCAATTCTCTCTTCTGCCTCATTTATCCTAGCAGTAAGAGCCTCCATTCTTGATTGTACCTCATTAATACCTTTTTTGATTTCAGCTTGGTTAGATTTTAGTTCTTTTATTTCTCCAGAAAGGGATTTTATTTCTCCAGACAGGGCTTCTCTAATATCTTTCATGCCTTTTTCGAGCCCAACTAGCACCTTGAGAATCTTCATTCTCTACATGAACTCTAGATCTGACATATTACTGATGTCTGTATTAATTAGGTCCCTAGCCATCGGTACTGCCTCTTGTTTTTTGTTTTTTTTGTTTTTTTTTTTTTTTTGTGGCAAGTTTTTCCACTTTGTCATTTTATCCAGATAAGAATATATGAATGAGAGAATAAAATACTAAAAGGGTGGCAAAGACCCCAGAAAAAGATACGCCTAACCAAATCAAAAGAGACCCCAAATGGGGGGGAGAAGAAAGGGGGTAAAAAGAAATTAAACACACACACACATATATGTATGTGTGTCTCTCTGTTCTATTCACCAGTCTAATACATATATTAGATATATATATATACATATATTATCTATGTATGTATATGTATATATACATACATAGATAATATATAATACATATATTAGACTGGTGAATCTAATACATATATTAGACTGGTGAATAGAACAGAGACACCCACTTGATTTTGGGTGTATTTTGGTCTCTTAGAAGAAACTACCTCCCAAAATTTTAAAGAAAGAAAAACTTATATATGTACAAAAAAGAAAAACATATATATACAAAAATAAGGGAAATATGATGAAGGGATGGAATATGACTGTAAAGATGAAAATTTTTTAAAAATTCTAAAAGAAGAATTGATAAGATAAGTTGGTTGGAAAAAGAAAGAAGAAGAAAAAAAAAAAAAAAGAGGAGAGAACGTGCTCAGGCTAGAGACTAGAACAAAACCCTGTGCTAGATTTAGGCTATATTTTGATTAGAAGAAATTGTATACCAAAATTTTTTAGGAAAAAAAAACCCTATATATGTACAAAAAATAAGGTTAAATACAATGAAGGATAAAATATGACTATAATAAAGAAGGTTTGAAAAGATTTTTTTTAGAAAGGTATTAAGATAAACTAGTGAAAAAACATTAAAAAAGGAAAGAGGAAAAGTTAAAAAAATTAGAATAAGAAAAAAAAATTTAAAAAATTTAACTTAACTTTGCAAGACTAAAGGATCATGGCGAGAAAGCCATGAATTCCATGTATTGCTTTCCCCTAGCTCTGGAGATCTGCTGTTCTACTTGATTGGTAAGCTTGGTCTTGGCTGGATGTTCTTACTGATCTTCTGGGGGAGGGGCCTATTGTAGTGATTCTCAAATATCTTTGCCCAAGGCAGAATTGCACCGCCCTTGCCAGAGGCCAGGCTAAGAAAGCTGCTCGAGTTAGCTCTCGGGAGTTCCCTGAACGCTTTCTGTAGAGCTCAGGAGGACAGGAATGAAAATGGCAGCCTCCTAATTTCCAGCCCAGAGGAGCAAAGAGCTCAGGGCCCCACTCCTCAGTGTATCCTCAGAGAAAAGGGGTCAATCACTCCTGTCTCCCTGGTCTCTAGCCGCGCTCTGGGCTCACCCAGCCTGTGACCGATCATTTCTGTCCTTGGCGCATACCCCATTTGGAGTCTCCAAACCCAGCAGATTCCTGCCTCCACAAGTGGAAGTTGAGTCTCCCTGGATCTGCCACTTGTGTGGTCCCTTATCAAAGAGCTGTGGCCTGACTGTTCCTTGGATCACAGTTTAAGGTAATCCCGAGCTGAGAGCTCATTCCTTGGCTCTGTCTCTGTAGTTGGCTTTCCTGCTCCAATACTTGGGTGCTTTGCCACACTCAGATGCCCCTGATCTTACAGTGACCCCACAGGTCCTGAGGCCATACTGTCCCTATGAGGGCTCCACCCTTGCTTAGCCTCTGGAGTGATGTCCCTCGGTGGAGCAGACTTCTAAAAGTTCTGATTTTGTGCCCCACTGCTCCATCACTTGCAAGGAGCTGGCCCTACCCCTCCTCAGTCCATCTTCCTATCACTTCGGATTCACTTCTCTGCACATCCTACCTCTGAGAAAGTGGTCAATTTTCTGTTCCTAGAATTTCTGCTCTTCTTTTCTTCGATTTCCTGTTGAGTTTGTAGGCATTCAGAAAGGTTTGATAACTCTCTAGCTGAACTCCTGCGACCTAATGTCATTTCAGTCTGCTACACCTCTGCCATCTTGCCTCTCTCCTTCATTTGTATTTTACTTATATCCGTTTCTGTCTGGAAAAAGTTATTTGCTGAGCTTTTACTTAGAAGATAGTTCTGGTGAAAAGTGTAAGCAGGACTTTTATTTTCAGGATGGTTGTGTTGTTTCCTCTTTCCTTTCAGTATATATAGCTGCACACAGAAAAAAAAAGGACTAGCTAAAATTTTCAGATAATAGAACATTTTTATATTTTCTCATTAAATATAGCATACCCTTTTAGGATCCTGATTATTAAGTAGCTGTTATAAATTTCTTCTTCTATGTAATCAATATATTATGAAAGTAAAATTTCTTAGTGGAATTATTTTCCTATTGATTCAGAATTAACAAGCACAGAGGTGGA
>PISX010028095.1:0-22015 GCA_004024625.1 Mellivora capensis
ATACTTCAAACTGGTATTTTACTTATTCATAATTTCCCCAAATTGGAAGTTAAGGTCGCTTGGCTGGGGAAGAAATAAGTGAAGTGTGGTGAATTCATACCGTGGAGTAGGACCTGAGAAATAAAAGCCAAAAGTGTATTGGTACACGAAACAACATTGATGAATCTTAAATGTATTGTACTAAGTAAAAGATAACATTCATAATATTACACATGGTAAGATTCTATGTATGTGACTTTCCAGAAAAGGCAAACTGTAGGCATGAAGAAGAGATAGTAGCTGCCAAAGGAGAAGAGTGGTGAGAAAGTTTGATTTCAAAAGGGTAGCATGAAGGAATTTGGGGGGCTGTGATGAAACAGTTCTGTATTTTGACTGTGGTGGTGGTTACACAGACCTATGCATTTGTCAAAATTCATAAAACTACAGAGTGAATTTTTGTGTACAGAAATTTTAAAAAATTAAATCGCAATGATATCTTACATGTTTTTATTTAAGCATTTGCATTGTTTCAATTCTGATAATGGACTTTTATATACATTTGTCATTCATTTTCACTTTATATATTGTCATTCATTATATTAGTGCTTAGTTCTGTACCCGTTTTAAAATTTTCTTTCTGCTGATTTAAAGATCTCTCTTTAAATTAATATATCTGGGACGCCTGGGTGGCTCAGTTGGTTAAGCAGCTGCCTTCGATTTAGGTCATGATACCAGGGTCCTGGGATCGAGCCCCACATCGGGCTCCTTGCTTACCCGAGAGCCTGCTTCTCCCTCTGCCTTTGCCTGCCACTCTGTCTGCCTGTGCGTGCGCTCTCTCTCTCTGACAAATAAATAAATAAATCTTAAAAAAATTAATATGTCTTTTCTTTCAAATAGTAAAAATATAATTTCCTGGTTTATTTGTTTTTAGCTTTTAAAAAAATAGAGCTGAGTTGTTATTTTTATAATGTAACAGATACTAAATTTATGGTTTCTATTTTTGGTGTCACAACGTGTAACCTCTATTTTTATTAACTAGTGTTTTATTTTAAATCTTGAATTCATGTGAATTGTACCATGTGTGATCTATGCACATAACTTTTCTCCAAATTGTTAGGAAGGGATTGCTGTTTGGAATATTCCATTGTTTCCCCAGTACTTTGAAATGCTACATTTATTATACTACATTCAAAACATACACCTAATCATGGCTTTGTTTCCCTGAAGTAGATGGCAAACTATCTTTAGTCGAGTAATATTATGCATATTGATACTTATTAGGAATTCTTTTAGAAATGTTTTCTGTTACTTTAGATCTTTACTTATTCTAGATGAAGTTGAGAATGCTTTTGTGAAGTACACTTAAGGTACACAAAAATCAAAGAGAAAAAGATGTATATAAAAGTTTATGAGATTCATAGTGGAATGTTTTCAAAGAATATTGATTCTCTGAAAGGGTAGATCTTCGTTTATTCAATAATCTTAATGTCGCGGAGGAAAGAATATGTTTATTATGTAAATGAATATATATTTTTTGGACTGTTTTATGATTTATTTACAATTTTCGTTTCTTGCTTTCATGATATTTGATGAACTAGCTTTCTTGACCCCGTCCTCACCTCCTGGCTTTTCATTTTCTGAGAGAATCGCTGATGGTGTCAGATACAATTTTCTTAAAGCATTCTTTTATTTATTTTTTTAAAGATTTATTTATTTACTTGACAGAAATCACAAGTAGGCAGAGAGGAGGCGGGGAGGGGCGGGGGAGGGAAAGCAGGCTCCCTGCCGAACAGAGAGCCCGACTCGGGGCTCGATCCCAAAACCCTGGGACCATGACCTGAGCCGAAGGCAGAGGCTTTAACCCACTGAGCCACCCAGGCGCCCCTAAGCACTCTTTTATTGTATTGGTGGAATCTACTTCCTAGTATTTGAAAAAGTGAACGTAACCTGCAGTTTCCCTTTCCCTGACAGCTTTAAATTGCACACTTGCACAGAGAACTCAGCTGTAATCCGTAAACTGTGGGGAGTCCCTGACGGGCTCGGACTGTTTGGAGAGCTATGTCAAGCGCCCCAAACTTTCTCGGGCTCGATAGACGATTGCACTCTCAGCCAATCTCGCACCGCGGGTAGCAGGGAAAGGTAGTTCTAACTGGTAGCACTGATTGCCCGGATTGCCCGGACTGCCAGGTTCTGCGCATGCCTGTTTCTGCGCATGCCTGGTTCCGCCTTCTGCCTCTGTGCGCTTCCTTCCACTGCTCCCTCCCCTCCTTCTATTCAGGTCTCGCGTGGGCGGCGATTCCTGCGCCGCTGAATGTCCGCGCTTTTCTGGGGCCAGTCCCTCCCAACGAGGAAACGACAGGTGAGCCCGGGACAGCTGGACAAAGGCCGAGGTGTGGCGCCGCGCTGCCCGCGGGTCGCGGGTCGGGGGTAGGGGGTCGGTGTGGAGGAAATCCGCGGGTCCGCCCACAGCAGGCTGGGGACGTCTGCATCAAGACTAGGGGGGCCGGGGGGCCGACGACCCCACGTGATCGGCCCCTGAGCGGAGCATGCGGGCCTGTTCGTGGGGCCCCGTTCCGGAGGCCGCAGGAGGAGGGCGTGTGCGCAAGCACGGTGGTTGTGCGGAACCCGTGGGTTGGGGACGGCGCTGTGGGGAGGACGTCTACGCGAGCGCAGTGGGTGCTTACGTGCGGTGGTCGGGGAAGTGGGGCGCGCCCGCCCGGGCTGTCCGGTTACCATCCGGCCTCGGGGAGACCCGTCCCCTCGGCTCTCCCTTTATTCTTCCTGGAGGCTGAGCTGCCCACGAGCCTTGCCCATCACTGTATCCCGATGTGCGCTGTTAATCAGTCCTGACTTGCCCTGGCATTCACGAAGGGTCTTCAAGAATTCTCTGCTTTTGTCTAATTTAATGGCAAAAAAAAAAAAAAAAATCCCTTCTTGAAGGTTAGCGACTTGTTCAGAATCACCCTGTTAGTGGCGAAGACCAAAAGTCGTGTCTCCTGACTCATGAGAGAGAACTGTCTGCTTTTACACGCAAGGAAAAGCAAACTATATTAAAAAGATCCTTTTGAAAAATGGCAACAAACATACAGAAATTGTAAACCTAGACCTTTCCTTAAAGCACTGCTTTTTATAGCTTTCTGCGGAATCACTAACCAAGGGTTTAGTAACAGTAGGGAAATAGATAAACAGGTTAGTCCGGAGCATTTTTTAAACAGTTTTGGTGAAGAGTTAATGTTATTTCACTGGGTGTATTGTTTGGTCTAAACTAGTTTATTTAAAAATTTTTGTGTGTGTGAGCATCAGGGGAGGTTTAAACTGTTAAATCCTCAGGGAGCAAATATTTACATTTACCCAGTGAAAAACGTTATGTCCAGGAGCTACTACATGATAATATCAGAGTCATGTTATATAGGGGGTGTTTCAGCATCTGAAGGTGGGAGGTACTGACATTCTTCCTGTCTATTGGATGTGTGTAGTTTTTTAGGGCAGGAGGATTCTGGAGCTGCTAGGCATGCCAGATCTTCCATGGCCCCTTCCCTCTTGTAACCCAGCACATCTTCAGAGTTGTCTGCATTTATCCAAGACAGCAGAAAATGAACAAGTCCCAGGTAAGCTGTTTGTTCATTCCCCACTTTTTTTTTTACGGTGGACTTTGTGAGATTGGTAGGAGTCCATGTGTTAAGATGGGGAAAATTAGTAATTGATAAAAATCTAACTTTACAGAAAATATAAAGTAACAGATCAGGAGCAAGGCCAGGTTGACTTATAGATACATACTGATCATTATATATCTTAGAGTTTCTAAGCTGATCCACAAATACCTCTCTGCTGTTTCTGATAACTATGGAAAAAGGAAGACACTGTATTTTGGATACAGAGAGACTTT
Organism: Mellivora capensis; assembly: GCA_004024625.1. Classification (NCBI taxonomy): domain Eukaryota; kingdom Metazoa; phylum Chordata; class Mammalia; order Carnivora; family Mustelidae; genus Mellivora; species Mellivora capensis. Next base: position 3,866 of record PISX010028095.1, read on the forward strand.
TTTTTTTTTTTAAACACAAAGACTTCTTGAAGGTATAATTTTTGGTCTTAACATAGGGACACATAGTGGATAACTTTCCAGTGACAGCCCTGAAAGGAGTGTCTAAAGCCATTCCTCACTTGAGAGTAATAGGGTCCAAGAGATAGTTAAAGTAGTGAATTTTATAATGGTTTTATTTGGTCCTGCCTGAAAAGCTGGTATGTTCAGAGTAATGAATGGCCTGCATGCCTGTTACAAAAACTCTCCGTAAGGACTTTAGCCAGCTTGTGTATTTAAGTTGCACAGCCAGTGGTTCAGAGGTAAATTCTCTGGTAAGTATGTCTGAGCTTCCCAGTCAAATTCTTCCCATAGAATTCTGTCCTGGTCTTTCCCCTCTGCTATTGGGATCTATCCAGGTAAAGGTGGCCAAAGATTTAATTGTAATTGCTTTCCTTAAAGAACTGCTGCATTACTCTACTCCAACTCCTGGGGCCAGTCTTCTTTGTCCTCTTCAGATATGTCTTCTGATGGCTCTTTCGTGGAGTCTTCCTCATTGAGCCCTATGGTTCAGTTCCAGTTTTTCATCCTTTGTCTACTAGCTTTATCATCATATCAATACACAAACATTGAAAAGATAGGTAGAGAGTTGAATAGTACTGTTCATTGTTTTGAATATTTCTAGAAATGTATAAATTATCTTCATGTATATGCAATGGACATTTTCCCCCTCAATTGACCAGTAATTTGAGATCTAGTCATATGTAGTTTATCCCTTTTGATGCTCTATTTTTCACACTGTATGGGTACACTATATTCTAAATACTATATTTTATTGATAGGCATTTAGGTAATTTCCACTTTTCTTTCTTTTTTTTTTTCTGTAATTTCCACTTTTCAGTAATATAAATGCTGCTGTGAATATCCTTGTTCTCTCTGCATAGATCCAAGTGTATCTCCAGACTCTGGAGCAGTGCTTCTCAAAGTTAGGTTCTTTGTCCAGAAATGGCAGTATCACCTTGAAACTCGTCAGAAATGCAGATTTTTATGTATGCTCCCAGACCTTCTGGAAGAAAAATTTGGGTGGCGAGGCCCAGCAATCCATATTTTTAACAAGGTGTGCATATGATGCTGATACACATGAAGTTTAAGAATTCTGCTCTATAATCCAATGATTAGTATTTTTGAGTTACAGGATATGAGCACTTCTAATTTTTCTAGGTAAACTTATTCATTAGAAGACTACTTTTCCTCTCTCCTCTCCAGATATAAAAAAGTATTTTTACACTAAGGGGTGAAAAACTTTAATTTCCATTTTTCTGGTTGTTGAGTTTTTTTGACTTTCATAAATCTGGCTTTTTAAGTTTTTTCAGACTATTGAGTTTTATAAGAATTCTTATGTATTTTAGGTGGTAATCTTTTTTCTTTTTTTTTAAAGATTTTTAAAATTTATTTGACAGAGATCACAAGTAGGCAGAGAGGCAGGCAAGCAAAGAAGGGAAAGCAGGCTCCCTGCCGAGCAGAGAGCTGGATTCAGGGCTCGATCCCAGGACCCTGGGATCATGACCTGAGCGGAAGGCAGAGGCTTTAACCCACTGAGCCACCCAGGCGTCCCTAGGTGGTAACCTTTCATGATAATTTTTACCAATTTTCTTCTCTCCATATGCTTTGTCTTTTAATATAATAGTATTATTTCTGGAAATTTTACATTGTGATACAACCCTTTTGCCTCTTCTATTTTTTATTCTTGTTTTCCTGACCCTGGGGGCCTGATGACATTTTTCTGTATTCTGTCTTTTTTCTAATAAGACTTTTCTTTAATATTTAATACCTTAATCTAGAATTTTTTTCAGTATAATGTGATGAAGGGATCTGATTTTATATTTGAGCATCTCTAAAAAATAAGCAGAACAATGAAAGGACTAACACAATGCATGTGAGTGGGAATGCCTGCCATGTTTCTTCTCCATTATGCATGTTGATGACTTTGGACTGGGGGGGGCGGTTTGTCATGTTCACAAAGTAGCCTTGGAGTCTTATTTTATTGAAAATTAGAATAATTTTTCCAAATGCTTTCTTAACATTTTATGGGAATGATGGTATAATTTTTCTTTTTAGATCTATTATATTTCCATATTTCTTAAAAACTAATCTTTATTTTTTAAAAAAAGCCTTACTTGGTCAAAGAGTGTTACTCTTTTGATGATCACTGTAATTCTTTTTGTCAGTATTTTTTTCCATAACCTTGTCTATAGTATTCTTAATCATTTAAAAAATACTTAATTTGATTTCACTCATATGTGTAATTTAAGAAACAAAAGAGATGAATATATGGGAGGGGGGGAAAGGAGAGGGAAACAAGCCATAAGAGACTCTTAAGGACAGGACAAATAGGCTTGGTGGAGGGAGGTGGTGGGGATAGACTATATGGGTGATGGTGTTAAAGAAGGCACTTGTGATGAGCACTGGGTGTTGTATGCAAGTGATGAATCACTGAATTCTGCTCCTGAAACCAGTATTGCACTGTATGTTAACTAACTAGAATTTAAATAAAAATTTGGAAAAAATATTTAATTTGTTCCTTATTATTCCTAATGGCTTTTCTAATTTTTTTTTTGACTAATATTTATCACAGATAATATTTTATTCTTCATGGAGCCAGCTTTTGGTTTCATTGATTTTCACTCTGTTTTTTTTCCCTTTAAAAAAAAAAAAAAAGATTTGGAGCGCCTGGGTGGCTCAGTGGGTTAAAGCCTCTGCCTGCTGCTCAGGTCATGATCTCAGGGTCCTGGGATCGAGCCCCACATCGGGCTCTCTGTTCAGCAGGGAGCCTGCTTCCTCCTCTTTCTCTCTCTGTCTGCCTCTCTCCCTACTTGTGATCACTCTCTGTCAAATACATCAATAAAATCTTAAAAAGATTTATTTATTTGAGAGAGTGAGCACGGGCATGAATGAGCCCAGGAAGCTGGGCACAGGGAGAGGAATAGGGTGTCTTAAGCACATTCCATGCTGAGCCTGGAGCCCGATGTGGGGATCAGTCTCACAACCCTAAGATCATGACCTGAGCAGAAAGCCAGAGACCGATGCCTAACTGACTCTAGACCGATGCTTAACTGACTCTAGCATCCACTGTTATTTTTTTTTTAAGATTTTATTTATTCATTTGAGAGAGAGATGGCAAGTAGGCAGAGGGGGGGGGGGAAGCAGGCCCCCTGTTGAGCAGAGAGCCTGATGCGGGGCTCAATCCAAGACACTGAGATCACGACCCGAGCCGAAGGCAGAGGCTTAACCCACTGAGCCACCCAGGTGCCCCTCCACTGTTTGTTTGTTTTTAATTTGACAGAGAGAGAGAGAGAGACATCACAAGTAGGCAGACAGGCAGGCAGAGGGGGAGGGGGAAAGCAGGCTCCCCGAAGAGCGGAGAGCCCGATGTAGGGCTGGATCCTAGGACCCTGAGATCAGGACCTGAGCCGAAGGCAGAGGCTTAACCCACTGAGCCACCCAGGCGCCCCTCCACTGTTATTTTTATTAACTTCTGCTTTTACCTTTATTCTTTCCTTCAGATATCTTTGGTTATAGGATTTTTTTGTAACTTTTTGTTGAAGATAAGTTTATTGTAAAGCTCTTTATTATGCCTATGTAAGGATATAATTTCCCTCTACTACTACTTTAGCTGCAGAATCAGTATCAAGTATCAATATGTGGTGCTTTTTTTTCTACACAGGTTTCTGTTTCCTTTCTGATGTCTTCTTTGATCACTAACTTAAAATGTATTTTATTTTTTAATCTTATTTTTATACATACAGCAAATGTATTAAAAAATCCACAGATTGTAAGTGTAGAGCCCAGTGAATTACCACAAATCTAATACTCGTGTAACTAATACATAGGTCAGAGCAAACACTGGCAGCACTTCTAAAGCCTCCGTTGTGCTTCTCTCACAATCCCTACCCGTTACTACGCTGGTCATTCGTTTGTGTGTAATCTGTGGCTTCAGTGGTAGAGTTAAGTAGTGAAATGATGCAGACCATCTGGCCCTCAAGACCTAAAGTATTTGTTGTCCTGCTCTTTACAAGGAAGACGTTCCAGATCCTTGGATTAGTTTATTAAATTTATTAATGTTGCTGTCATTTGTGTCCTGTTTAAAATTAATTTTCCTACTCTAAGGCCACATAGATAATCTCCTCTGTTATTTTTTAAATGTATTTTTTTGGCTTTCACATTTATGCCTGTTTTAATGGACTTGCTATTTACTTTTGTTTGTTTAGAAATTTTTTTAAAAGATTTTATTTATTTATTTGGCAGACAGAGATCACAAGTAGGCAGAGAGGCAGGCAGAGAGAGAGGAGGAAGCAGGCTCCCTGCTGAGCAGAGAGCCCAATGCGGGCCTCGATCCCAGGACCCTGAGATCATGACCTGAGCTGAAGGCAGAGGCTTAACCCACTGAGCCACCCAGGCACCCTGTTGAGAAACTTTTTATCATTAGGGCGTTGCATCTTTTTGGGATGCAAAGTATAAGTATAATTTAAAAGAACAAATATAATTTTACAGAAATTATGGAAGGCAGCTTTTTATTAATTATCAATGTTTAGCAATGTTTTGTTTCGCCAGAATATTATTTTAGTTGTAAAAACCATCTTCAGTTGCAAAAAGTAATCAAAAACCTTACTGTAGGGTGCTTAGGTGGTGCATCCGGTTGGGTATCTGACCCTTGTTTTCCCCTCAAGTCATGGTGTTAAGGTGGTGAGATCGAGTGTCACATTGGGCTCTGTGCTTAGCGCAGAGTCTGCTTGAGATTTTCTCTCCCTCTCCCTGTGCCCCTCCTGCTTGTGTGCTCACTCTCTCTAAAATAAATAAGGAAATCAAGCCTGGGTGGCTCAGTGGGTTAAATCCTCTGCCTTCAGCTCAGGTCATGATCTCAGGGTCCTGGGATCGAGCCCCACATCAGGCTCTCTGCTCAACAGGGACCCTGCTTCTCTCTCTCTCTCTGCTTGCCTCTTTGCCTACTTGTGATCTCTGTCTGTCAAATAAATAAATAAAATCTTTAAAAAAAATAAAATAAATAAGTAAATCTTAAAACACAAAAAACTTTTTGGATTTAACTTGGTTTTACCAATATCCTAAGAAGTCTTAAGCTAAACAGTATTTTAAGTAGGAAAACACAAATTTTTAAATAGTGTGGTATACTATTTCTGTGGTTATAAACATAACTGGTTTCTTTTATAGGAAACCTGATGAGTTTATCACATCAAGTATTACATAATCCTGGACAAGAGCTAATTACCTTCTAACTAAAGTACTCTATGTAACAATTACAAATATCAAAAGTATTTACTGGTTAATAATTGCTACAAAATTTGAAACAAAATATGTTTACTGGATTGTTTTTCAGATTGCAGCTGCTCCTTAAGGATTTCCTGTAAATAAATGCTCCAAAGCAATTCATGTAGGGCTTAGTTTAGATCAGTTCTTTTTTTCTCGTTATCACTTTTTTTCTACCCCCCCACGCCCCACCCCCCCTGCAGTTGCACTATATTATTAAAAACACTAAGTGCCTGGGATATATGCTTCAGAAAGACAATGACTGAGTAATTTCAAATAACGTGGAGTTCTTCATGTAAAAAAGGTGGTTTTTTTTAATTTTTAATTTTTTATTAACATATAATGTATTATTAGCCCCAGGGGTACAGGTCTGTGAATCGCCAGGTTTACACACTTCACAGCACTCACCATAGCTCATATCTTCCCCAATGTCTGTAACCCAAACACCTCTCCCTAACCCCCCCCAACCCTCAGTTTGTTTTGTGAGATTAAGAGTCTCTTATGGTTTGTCTCCCTCCCGAATGCATAAAAAAGATGTTTTGTGGTCACAATTACTTCAAAAAGTAATTATATCCAAATAACCTGGCATGTCATGCTTTAGCAATTAGAGAACCACGGTTTTGACACCTGGCAGTTTATAAGTTAGTCAAATGTGAAATGCTAAATGATGTGAATAGCTCTTCTCTCTTTGGAGTGCTGCAAAATTCCAGGTTGACTTTATTTTTCAGGTAACATCTTAAGCCCACTTTATAGCATACTAAGTCATAAAGGACAAATCCAAGGAAGGTAATACCTTTCCTAAGTCACAAAACTGTAGCAAATTAATACAGTACTCTTTAATACAATAAAATCCTTTGTTGTTGTTGTTGGAGTTATGTATTACTTTAGTAATAATTTTCACTCCAAAAATGTCATTTAAGTACCAAACAAAACACTGTGGGTTTTTTTTGTTTGTTTGTTTGTTTGTTTTAAAGATTTTTAAAATTTATTTATTTGTCAGAGAGAGAGAGAGCGCGCGAGCACAGGCAGACAGAGGCAGAGGGAGAGGGAGAAGCAGGCTCCCCGCCGAGCAAGGAGCCCGATGTGGGACTCGATCCCAGGACGCCGGGATCATGACCTGAGCCGAAGGCAGCCGCTCAACCAACTGAGCCACCCAGGCGTCCCAACACTGTGGTTTTTAATGGTGGTTTATAACAGAGCAGGTTATTTTATACAAATCAATACCTTTTAAAACTGTAAGATTTTTCCTTTTTTTAAGATTTTACTTAGTGCGAACAAGTGTTCACACAAGCAGGAGGAAGAGGCAAAGGCAGGGAGAGAAGCAGACTCCCTGCTCAGTGGGGAGCCTGATGTGGGCTTGAACCAAGGACCCTCAGATCATGATCTGAGCCAAAGGCTGATGCCTAACCAACTGAGCCATCCAGGTGCCCCTATAATTTCTCTCTCTCTCTCTTTTTTTAAAGCATTCCCTAATGCAAGCTGTTTAGGTTTACTGTCACAAGATAATTATATGTATTTTTTTTAAAGATTTTATTTGTTTATTTGACAGAGAGAAATCACAAGTAGGCAGAGAGGCAGGCAGAGAGAGAGAGGGGGAAGCAGGCTCCCTGCTGAGCAGAGAGCTTGATGCGGGGCTCGATCCCAGGACCCTGAGATTATTACCTGAGCCGAAGGCAGAGGCTTTAATCTACTGAGCCACCCAGGCTCCCCTAATTATATGTACTTAGGTGACTCAGCTTTGTTCTGGAGTTAGTCCAAAGCCGGGAAGAGTACTAATGCATGAAAAGCTTTACAGTTCTGCATTAAAGGAGATGTAATATGCCAATATGATTTTCCAGGTACTTTTCAGAAATTGTTAAATTTTCACATAAATCCTAGAATCCTCAGGAATTAGATGGGCATTTCAAATAATACTACTTTCGGATGATCCCTTTTATTTAGAAATCTGCCACCTCTTTGTTTTGATCAAAAGTCATACAGCTTTTCTTCAGCTTATTTTAAAAAATCCTACCTAAAACATATTTTTGATTTTTAAATAACAAGTATATTGCCAGCTTGCAGAGATGTGGGGCGCGGGCATATCCTGTGACAGCTTTCATCCTCATTTCTCTTACAAACCCTGCCACTGCCTTCAGTGTCTTCATGCTCCCTCTTGCCGAAGCTACCAAGTCTTCAGTCTCAGCATTTTTTTTTTAAAGATTTTATTTATTTATTTATCAGAGAGAGAGAGAGCGCCAGAGAGCGAGCACAGGCAGACAGTGGCAGGCAGAGGCAGAGGGAGAAGCAGGCTCCCTGCCGAGCAAGGAGCCCGATGTGGGACTCGATCCCAGGACGCTGGGATCATGACCTGAGCCGAAGGCAGCCGCTTAACCAACTGAGCCACCCAGGTGTCCCCAGTCTCAGCATTTAATTGATGTATTACCCATTCCATTGTTTCTCGGCCTTTTTTGGCATTTGAATGCTTGTTGTCAGTCCTTCAAGGTAGCTGCTAAGACTGACTCCTTCCACAGTGATCACAGCTTCTTGAGTCAAAATGATTTTTTTTCTGGGTCCTGAGGGTGTGGTTTGTGTATAAACTGCAGAAACCGTATTTGTAAGTGAAATATTAGTAGATTTAAGTTCCATCGTTTTCTCTGCAGGATCAAGAACAGAGTGTTCTTGCACAAATGTTTTAGTTTTAGTTTTAGTTCTTGCTGCAATATGAGATTTCACAATGGAAGGCGGCCCCCACTCTGTGCTGAGAAGTCTTTGGCTGTACAGCTTTCCAGAGTGATCTGTATGTCTGTCCAGTACATCACTTCCAACCACATTTGGGTCTTTCTGCATTGCAGCTGGAATAGTTTCCAGTGGGTGGTCAAAGATGAAGTCTGAAGTCCAGATCTTCATGGTGCCAGCTACTTGCACAATGTCCCTGGTGTTCACTTTTATTCTTTCTTTTAAAGATTTATTTTATTTATCTGAGAGACAGAAAGAACATGAGTGAGAGGACGGAAGGAGGGAGAGAATCTCAAGCAGACCCACTGAGCACAGAGCCTAACATGGACCTGATCCCACAACCCCGAGATAATGACCTTAGCCGAAACCAGGAGTCGGACACCTAACCAGCTGTGCCACCCAGGCGCCCCTTATTTCTTATTTCTTACCACATCAAGGATGTCCCATTCTATTCCTTCTTACCTAAAGTTTTTCCTGTTTTCATGAGTGTCTATTAAATTTTATTAAATGGTTTTGAACATCTGTTGAAATCATCATATGATTTATCTCCTCTATTTTCTTAGTTGGTAAATTACATTAATTTTTAAATGTAATACAAAGTAGATATTCTTGAAAGAAACTGAGCTGGGCCATGGTATTCTTTCTATATATTCCTGGCTTTAGTTTGATAATACTGTGTTTTGGATTTTTATATTTGTGTCGCTCATGAGAAAGACAGACCAGTAAGTGTTTTGGGGTGGAGAGGGGGGAGGATATGTTCTTGTTACGATTTAGTATTTAATATCAGGAATATGTTGAATTTATAACATGAATTCTGAGTATTTCCTCTTGCTTTCTCTACAGGATGTTTTATTTTGTTGCTACTTCTTAGATTTTTCATTCATATGTGAGGCCATCTGTGCTTGGAGTTGCCTTCATGGGAAGATTTCTTTATTCCTGTCTCTCTTTTGTTAAGGAAGCTCTGTTCCCAACTTGGGGCTTGAACTCACAACCTTGAGATTGAGAATCACGTGTTCCATCAACTGAGCCAGCCAGGCACCCCCATGGGAAGAGTTTAAATTATAGATGCAATTTCCTTAATAGACATGTGGAATTAGATTTGATTTTCTTTCCTTTCCTTTTCTTTTCTTTGTTTGTTTGTTTCTTTTTTCTTTCTTTCTGCCTGTCTTTTGTAGGGTCCATGTCCACAGTGGAGCCCAGCGCAGGGCTCAAACTCATGACCCTGAGATTGAGACTTGAGCCAGGATCAAGAGTCGGATACTCGGGGCACCTGGGTGGCTCAGTGGGTTAAGCCTCTGCCTTCGGCTCAGGTCATGATCCCAGGGTGCTGGGATCAAGCCCCACATCTGGCTCTCTGCTCAGCAGGGAGTCTGTTCCCACCCCGCCCCCGCAACCTCTGCCTGCTTCTCTGCCTACTTGTGATCTCTGTCTGTCAAATCAAGTAAATAAAATCTTTAAAAAAAAAAAAAGTTGGACACTCAACCAACTGAGCTACAGGTACCCCTAGATTTTCTTTTTTAAAAAGTAAGTTTTGATAAGTAGTTTCTTTCTTTGAAAGTAAACTTTTCCCCTACATTTTCAAATTTATTGGCCCATTATTTTTTCACTATATTTTCATAGACCACAGGAACTGTATAGAGATACTGTTTTCATGCCAGATATTGGAGAGTGAGCCTTTCTTCTTTATAACTTGATCAGTTTTGGCGAAGAATTGTCAAGGTACAGACTTGGTTTTGTCCTCTCTCTTTCTACTGTATGTAGATTTTTAAAATTTGTTAATGTCTGATCTGTAACACGTCTTTGTGCATATATTAGCTGTAACTTCCTCTTTTGCTTTAAAAAAAGGTAGATACTTACTGATTTGTTAACTTTCCTAATATATACTATTAAGGATTTGTTTTTTTCTAAGCATACCTTCTTAGATGTGTCTTTTGGTATGTTGTATTTTGATAATTCACTTAAAAATATTCTCTAATCTAGGGGTACATGAATGTTTCAGTCGGTTAAGTGTCCAGCTCTTGGTCTTGGCTCAGGTCATGGTCTCGGGGTTGTAGGATTGCGCTGCACGCTCAGTGGGGAGTCTGTATATTCTCCCTCTGCCTCTCCCCACCCACTTGCATGCACATGGGTGTGTTCTCTCTCTCAAATAATAAATAAACAAATAATCTCTAATCTCTATTTAGAAATATATTTCTTAAATAAATATAACAACACATGTATCTTAATCTGTAAACATTGTGAAGTTTTCTAGTTAATCTTTTTTCTTACTGATGTGTTAAACATTGCAAAAAGAATGTTCTCTATATGATATCAAATCTTTGAAGTTGTGGAAATCTGCTTTGTGTCCCAGACTGGTCAATTTAAGTACAGAAGGTACATGTGAATCTGAAAAGTGTGTGTGTGTATGTGTGTAAATATATTTTGCAGTTTGGGACTGTATTTTCTCTGAAGATAATTACTGTTTCATTTCTCTCTGGCTGCTTTTAAGGTTTGCCATTTATATTCAGTCTTTCTCATAGTTTTTATATCTCTTTTTGAAACTCTCCATCTGTCCATCTTTTTCCCTTTATCATTTCTTAAAGATTTTATTTATTTATTTGATAGAGATCACAAGTAAGCAGAGAGGCAGGCAGAGAGAGAGGGAGAAGCAGACTCCCTGCTGAGCAGAGAGCCCGATGTGGGGCTCGATCCCAGAACCCTGGGATCATGACCTGAGCCAAAGGCAGAGACTTTAACCCACTGAGCCACCCAGGCACCCCTTTCCTTTATCATTTTTTTAAAATTATAGGTGATACACAATGTTACATTAGTTTCAGGTGTACAGTATGGTGATTCAACAAGTCTTTTTCTTTATCATTTTAATCATAGTCGTTAAATCTGTCAGATAATTCCAATATCTGGAGCTCCCTGTGTCCTAAGCTTAAATTTTTAGAAGAAATATACTAGACCATTCATTTGGCAAATATTTTTTGAACACCTTTCATGGACTGTTTTAAGTGTTTGGAATATATACTATAAACAAAATAACCTGCTTTTCTGAACCCGTTTGGAACCTGGAGTGTTCTGGATGGATATGCTGAATTGCTTTTTGCTTTTTTTTTTTTTCCTAAATTACTCTTAGTAGACTGTTACAAATTGAGTTTGCAAATGTTTTATTTAGAATATATGTATCAAAATTAAATAGGAACTATTTTTGAACAATATTTTGTTACTAAATTTATAATGTTTCACAGATATTTTTTATGGTATGGAATGTTTAAATTACATGGGTTGTTGGGGGGTGCCTGGGTGGCTCCTTCAGTTAAGTGTCTGCCTTCCGCTCAGTTCCTGATCTCGGGGTCCTGGGATCGAGCCCTTCATTGGGCTCCCTGCTCAACAGGGAGTCTGCTTCTCCCTCTGCCCCTTCCCCTGCCCATGTGTGCTCTCTCTCTCAGATAAATCAATCTTTTAATATAACTAACTAACTAACTAACTAACTAACGGGTTGTCACTTAATGTTGGCTAGATTTTTAATCCTGAAAATACCTGAAATTGTTTTTTTCCATGGTAGATCTTCAAGATCTTCAATTGATTTTTAAATATTTTTAAATCCTATTTCTGGTTATTGGACTATACACTGATTTTCTACCTTTTTCTAAATCTATTTGGTAGTTCCTTAATGCTTCAACCCAAAGCATCTGTTTCTTTTGGGATATCATATACAGTATTTTCTTTAGGGAAAACAAGATATATTTCATGGAGATTTGAGTGTATCTCCTATATTTTCATAGATACATGACTGTGTCTTAAAGTGTTCTCGTATTTATAGTTGTATTTTCTTTTCTTTTATTTTTTTTAAATTTATTGATTTCAGAGAGAGAGAGAGAGCACAAGCAGGGGAAGCAGCAGAGGGAGAGAGAGAAGCAGGTTCCCCACTGAGCAGGGAGCCCAATGTGGGGCTCCATCCTAGGACCCTGAGATCATGACCCAGGCCGACGCTTAACCAACTGAGCCACTCAGGCACCCCTATAGTTGTATTTTCTTTAAGTGATTGGCTTTTTTTATATTTGGTGCCAAGAAAGATAAATGATTTCTTTCTCTTCTTGAAGAATCATCATTGCTCATTTCATTCTTTTAGCCCTAAGTGTTACCTTATCTGCTGTGAATTAAGTTAAACCACTTTAATTTTGCTTATATATTTTTTAAAGATTTTTTTATTCATTTGAGAGAGAAAGAGGATTGGGGGAAGGGCAAAGGGAGAGGAAGAAGCAGACCCCACTGAGCAGGGACCCTGACATGGGGCTGGATCCCAGGACCCTGAGATCATGACCTGAGCCCAAGGCAGATGCTTAAGTGATTGAGCCACCCAGGTGCCCCTATTTTGCATATATATTTTTTGCAATGTATTTGATATTTGCCCATTATTTTGTTTTCAAATTTTCTTGATGTTGCAAATAACCAGTTTTGTCTTCAAATCAGTTATGTCGCCCATTGGTAAGAAATTTAGCACATTCATATGCCATCTTATAGTTTAGGTTTTTTGTTGTACGATCTTGTTTACTGTATATCCTAGTATAACGTCGTTAATATTTTGTGTGTTCTACGTTGTTATAATTTTTGTCATACACTCAGTTTCTCGTTGTACTGCTGGTCAAATTTACTTTCTTTTTTTCCTAATTTGATAAATTGTTGCTTTCTAGTTTTGATTATGAAGATATTACTGTTATAATAGTCTGTATTTCTCTATTAACATATCTTCATCGAGTAATGTTTTATCATCAGGATCTTTTGATTGTCCATTTCTTCCCTTGCATCCAAACTAGAAAAGAATGTCAGAATGATACTACATTTCCACATCACTTCTGATTAAGTGACTTGGTTTTGCTGTTGTATTTCAGAATCTCTTGTTTTAGTCTGTTGGTTTTACGAATAGTATATCATCAATTTTATGCCAGGAACTTAGTGTGTATTATAAGTTCCAAAAAGTATTCTTTTTGTCAGTTAATTGAGGTAAGCTGTATATAATTTAAGTGTCAAGATTGATGAATTTTTGCGTGTGTGTGTGTGTGTGCACACGCACGCCACACACCCCCCTGTGTAATTACCACCCAGTACCCCAGAAGTTTCTCTGGTACTTGAGGTTCATCTTACTTTGATATCTATTATCATTGATTAGTTTTGCTTGTATGTCTGGCTTCCACTCAGTATTGTATGTGTGAGATTCATCCATTTTGCTGAGTGTATCAGTTTTTCTTTTATCTTCGTTATGTATTCCACTATATAACCATACTGCAGTTTTATTTCTCCATTTCTGTTGATGGGCTTTTGGACTGTTTCCAGGTTTTGGCTAATAAAACTGCTCTGAACATTTCCTATAGACTCTTTGGTTGACAAAACACATGTTCCTGTTGGATATATAACTAGGAGGGGAATTAATACGTATAGCTTTAAATAGAAATTCCCTAATATTTTCCCAAGGTGTACGTACTTGCTTATCCTCCCACTGGCAAGGTATGAATGTTCCAGCTGTTTTCATATTTTTGCCAGTATCTCTATTTGGTATTTTCTGAGTTTTTCATTTCAGACATCCCCGTGTATATGTCATTGTGGTTATCATGTGAGAGTTAGGTTCGGGGTAGGTGGTAAATACTAGATAGGGGCATGAAGGAGCTTCTCAGTTTCACTAATGTTTTATTTCTTGATCTAAATGCTGGTTTTTGGGGGTGCTTGGGTGGCTCAGTTGGTTGGGCAACTGCCTTCGGCTCGGGTCGTGGTCCCAGGGTCCTGGGATCAAGTTCCCGTGTCGGGCTCCCTGCTTTGTGGGGAGCCTGCTTCTCCCTCTCCCTCTGCTGCTCTGCTTGCTTGTGCTCTCTCGGTCTGTCAAAAAAATAAAATAAAATCTTTAAAAAAAATAAAAATAAAAAAAGAAATGCTGGTTTTATGCATGTGTTCACTGTATGAAACTACATGGAGCCATTTGTATTCCAAGGTTCACTTTTGTGTTATTTTTATGTATATTCATACTTCAACAAATTTACAAAAATCACAGAGTTGACAGTGACAAATTGTTTATCTAAAGAAGTCTCAAGGATATCATTAAGCTAAAACCAGGAGTCAGAATAACGTTAATTTTTTCATATATGGAGGTCAGAATTCTTCAGCATGTTTCCTTCCTTTTTTTTTCTTAAGAGAGAAAGAGAGTGTGCGTACACATAAAGCACGTGCACGATTAGGGGAGGGGCAGAGGGAAAGGGAGAAAGAGAATCTCCAGTGGACTCCCCATTCAGTGTGGAGCCTGATGTGGGGCTTCATCTCATGATTCTGAGATCATGACATGAGCCAATCAAGAGTCAGATGCTTAACAGACACATCCACCCAGGTGCCCCTAAATTGAACATTTGTATATTTCACCATTAAGTGTAATATTTGCTGTAGGTATATATATGAAAGTCCATTATCACACTAGGGAAATTTCTTTCTAGTTTGCCACTAGTTTTTTTTTTTTTTTTAAATCATGGTTTGTGTATATACTCAGATGATCATATTATCATCTCTTAGTTTTTAAAACTATTCATTCTTATTTTTACTTCCACCTTCAGGAAATTGCTTCATGGCCTGTTCTTCTGTTTTCCAGTTAAAAGTGATTTTTCCTCACCTTGCATTCTTGATTATTTTCAGTCTCTTACTTCTCTGAGAGCTTTCTGATTCATTGTTGGTGTTGTCAAATGCTACCAAATTATTAATATTTGTCAAATCTTTATTTTCATTCTAGACCTACAGTATTATGTTTCACATTTAAGATCTATCTTGTTAAAATACAATGTCCAGTTTATTTTTTCCTTGCTTATTTTGTGATACTTGTGTTTATGCAGCTGTTTGTGCATATACTCTGAGGAAACTTCTTTCTGCTGATGATTGGTGGCCATGTTCTGTCATTCTCTGTCTGCTTATCAATTCCCTATTTGTTTCACAGCTTTTGCGGTAGTAGTTTATCTAAGTGGTGGTTTTTGTCCTTTAGCTTTCCCTTTACTTTTTTGGGAGAATTGGTCTATAAATAAAAACCTAGTCACATGATTTTAATATACACTCAGATCTCTTCTCAGGCTCCCCTTTCTTTGAAACAGTGAGTCGTAAAGTAGAGGCATGCACTCTAGATGACATTCCAAACAATCCAGTTGGTATCTTCTCTGCATTCTACAGGTATTTCAAGTGTAACAGTTCCAAAATCTTCCCTTCTCATTTTCTACACGTCCTAATTATGGGCTCTAAATTGAAGACGTCGAACCTAAAATGTGTACTGCAGTGAAATAAAATATTAAGCTGTCTTTTTACTTTTTAAAGTTGAGTAAAAATAAAGCTTGTCACAAAACATATTGATAATTTATTTCTATAATTCATAAATACAAACTTCTGTAGTACTCAGAAATACTCTGTAAGGTTGGTGGTGATCACGTATTTTGGAGACTTGGTCTGAAATTACTCTGTAATCCATTCCTTGGCTTGCTTGCTTCATGGCCCTTTCTGTCCTCACAGCGCCAGCTGTTTCTCAACATTTCCTGTGCTGTTTGCCCTCTGCTCATTTCCCAAATGTGCTAGAGGAACCCTGCCTTTGCATGTACCATGGAGTTGCATTCGTGAACAGCACAGTATTACTGTTCGTCCCATAGCTGTTCTTCAGTGAAGTTCAAAATAGAACTAATTTTCTTCCTCATTTATTTCAGTCTGTCTGCTGTGTGCTCTCACCTTAGCATCGTAACATACTACTGCGTGTTTTCTTACCATATTATTGCTACTTGAATCCAAGAACAATTTTAATAATCTTAGCATTTCTAAGAACTAGAATGGTTCCAGATACAGTGCGCGATTTGTTAATTTTTTACATGAATAATACCTTAAGGCAATGGCATAGTATTTCCATTATGGTTTCTCATCTTCCCTCAAAGTATAAAGTCAGATGTTTTGTAAACTAATTTGATAATCCTGGTAAGGATTGGCACCCATACGGCCTTTTCCATGTTACCCAATTCTGAACATTTCAGATTGAACAGAAATTCCAGGGATCAGTGTCGTTTAAGGATGTGACTGTGGGCTTCACCCAGGAAGAGTGGCAGTACCTGGATTCAGCTCAGAGGTCCCTGTATGTAGACGTGATGCTGGAGAACTACAGTAACCTTGTCTCACTGGGTAAGGTCTGGTTTTTTGTAATTCTAAGTAGCATGTTCTCATTCTTTTAACTGTGAAGCATATAGACACTGTAGAGTTTAATGATTTTTAATATTGGAACTGAGGAATCCGTGTTGATTGATCTCTTTGGGTACAAGGAAGATATTTGTGTTTACCTCTCTAGTGAAATGTTCAATGGCATCTTCGTTGAGCAGCTCCGGAAGCTTGCTGCTCTTTCAGAGACCCTGCAGTCTAGGCCTTCTGGTCTGAATCCTAAACTGTTTTGCTTTGTCAGGGTATTGCGTTACCAAACCAGAAGTGATCTTAAGGCTAGAGCGAGGAGAGGAGCCATGGATACTGGAGGAAGAATTCCCAAGCCAAAGTTTCCCAGGTGAGTTAATGGACACTGCACAGATGAACATCAGGGCATTTAGTATTTTCCCTTGATTAACCCAGAGGTTGACAATTTCAGGAATATCTATTTAGAAGTCTTAATCCTGGGACTGACTGGGAATACTGGTTTTTTAACCAAATCTCCAGAAACCACTCTTAAAAAAACATTCTTTTTGATTCACTTTTTGAGTATTTACCATTCTTACATCTATCAAAAGATCAGTCTTTGCCTACCTTATTTTTACTGTTGTTGTTGTTGTTTTTTTAAGATTTTATTTATTTATTTGACAGAGATCACGAGTAGGCAGAGAGGCAGGCGGGGGGCGGGGGAAGCAGGCTCCCCGCTGAGCAGAGAGCCTGATGCGGGGCTCGATCCCAGGACCCTGAGATCATGACCTGAGCCGAAGGCAGAGGCTTTAACCCATTGAGCCACCCAGGCGCCCCTACTGTTGTTTTTTTTCATTCCTTTGTTTCTCAAAGCAGTTTCAGTTGCCTGCCTTACCATCATCAGGCATTCTTTTATGTGCTCATTTTTTGACTCAAATTATTTTTGAGTAGTTGCTATTATCTATGTGTCGATGAGTTTATACAAATAGCAGTGGCGGCCAACGAATACATGAAAAGATGGTCAGCGTTACTAAACGTCAGGGAAATGCAAATTAGAACCACACATCACACCATTTAAAATGGCTAGTACCAAGAAGAAAAGAGGTAAAAAGTCCTGGCAAGGATGCGGAGAAAAAGGAACGCTTGTGCACTGCTGACTGTGATGTAAATTGGTTCAGCTACAATAGAAAACAGTATAGAGATTCCTCAGAAAGTAAAATATAGAACTATCCTGTATGATCCAGTAGTTCCACTTGGGAAGACACCCAGAGGAAATGAAAACAGACTGTCAACAGGATGTGACTGTGCATGCTGGTGTTTATCACAGTACGATTCAGAATAGCCAGAAACGGAAATGACCTTAACTTCCTGTCAGTGGATGAATAGCTAAATAAAATAGGTATGTGTGAGTAATAGAATACTATTCAGCCCTGAGAAAAGACATTCTGCCACTTGCAAAATGGGTGAACCTTGAGTGCTTTATGTCACGTGAGATAAGTCTGACAGAGAAAGGCAAGTACTGCATGTTGTCACTTGTATCTGGAACCTAGAAAAGCCAAATTTCTTATAAACATGAGTAATGTGGTGGTTACCCAGGGTGGGGAGATTGCAAGAAAGAAGAGATGTTGTTTAAGTGTATAAAAGTGTAACAAGTAGTAAATAAGCCCCAGAGGGGTGCCTGGGTGGCTCAGTCATTAAGCATCTGCCTTTGGCTGGGGTCAGTGATCCCAGGGTCCTGGGATCGAGCCCTTATTGGGCTCCCTGCTCAGCGGGGAGCCTGCTTCTCCCTCTTCCACTTCCCCTGCTTGTGTTCCCTCTACTGCTGTGTCTCTCTCTGTCAAGTGAAATAATACCATCTTTAAAAAAAAAAAAAAAGATAATAAGCCCTAGAGATGTTATATATCATATAATGAATGTAGACAATATTTTGTTACAATAATCAGACTTACTGAGACACTAGAACTTAATTATTCTAATCACTAATAAGAAATGGTA
>PISX010028096.1:0-22017 GCA_004024625.1 Mellivora capensis
TGGAACTAGAGGGTATCATGCTTAGTGAAATAAGTCAATCAGAGAAAGACAACTATCATATGATATCCCTGATATGAGGAAGTGGAGATGCAACATGGGGGACTAGGGGGGCAGAAAAAGAAGAAAAGAAACAAGATGGGATTGGGAGGGAGACAAACCATAAGTGACTCTTATTCTCACAAAACAAACTGAGGGTTGCTGGAGGGAGGGGGTTGGGAAAGGGGTGTGGGGTGATGGATATTGGGGAGGGTATGTGCTATGATTTGTGCTGTGAAGTGTGTAAACCTGGCAATTCACAGACATGTAATCCTGGGGATAAAAATATGTTTATAAAAAACATAAAAATTAAAAAAAAAGTAATAAAATGTTCAATAAATGCCCAACAGAATAAGTACAGAAAAGCCCACAGTGAGACCCATAATTAAAATTTCATAATAGTGATAAAAGCATGACCCTAAAAGCTTCTGGAGGTCAGTGGAGAATAGAAAAATAAATCATAATGATCTATGACATTACAAACACCACATCCTAGAAGACAATGAGGCAATGTCTCAAAGTTCTGAAGGAACATCTTTTCAACTTAGTATTTTATATCCAAGAAAACTTTTAAGAAGGTCAAGAAGCCAAAGAAAGACATTTTGGACAGGCAAAGATTCAGAAGTTTAATATCTATACACACCTCTGGGAAAAAAAAGTCACTAGACAGTGTTGTTCAGCAAAACCAAAAATAAAAGGAATTCAAGAATGAGAAAAACAAGGAAAACTTGAGGGCCAAGAAACAATGCAATAAAAAGAAATTCCAGGATGACAATTATACAGCAGCTTCTAAGGCAACAGGTCAGTATTAAACACAGGCATATGAAGTCTCTCTAAGAATATCTTTAAGCATATGGTTTCATTTTTAAAAATGTATGATTTTGAAGTGGGTAGTCTTAGTGATTAGGTGAAAGCATATGTTGTATTTATTAACATGGGAAAAACATAGGCAATTAAAAAGCCCAAAGGGGGAAAAATGATCAAAAAGAATATGGTCAAAGTACAAAAGCAACATAAAATATGATGTAAATTTTACCAAGTGTGGTAGAGAAGGCGAAGAAGGCAGAAAATTTGAGGGTGTTTTAGGGGGAGGGAGGAGCTGTGTAATAATACTGTTCTAACAAGGGTTAGTACATTCTCTTTTATCTAAAACATTAGAAACTAGAAAGAGACTCTGAGTGACTATACCTCATAGACATTGATGGCTTTCCAAAGAAGTGATGTATAATGAAATAAATTGAACACTAAAGCCACTTTGAATATAATTTAGTCTTTGATGATGCAGAAGAAATTCTAACATCATGCACTGATCAAAGGTCATGATTCTGAAAGTCTTATTTTGATAAGCACAAGAAGTATTGAGTAATTTATCTGGAGGATGAAAAGCAAGAAAGAGGTCTTTATTTTATGGTACACTGGTACACACACACACACACACACACACACACGGATGGGTAATGAGAACAGTGTTCAAGACTGTCAGTGTTTTCTAAACCATGACTAGAGCTCTGAACACTCATGCATGTTCTCCATGAGCATTGTGGAGGTATTAATTGCACTCTAGAATATTCGACTCATAAACTTCTCAGTGGTAGGAAGAATGGGAACAGTCTCCTCCAAGGTCTTCCTCTCTACCCCAGTGCTTTACCCCAGTCTTCTTACTTGTATGCTCTCAGTAGCATAGGGTTTTTGTTTCAAAGGATATCCCTTGGAGCACTAGAAGTGGCATAGAAGGAACTCAGGCTCACATTTTGGAGGAGGTGGGGAAACATGTAACTCATCCATCTTAACTACCTCATTTTCAATGAGAGCAGCTTCTCTCTTATCTGCTTTATTTATTATTCTTCCCTGTCAGTTTGCATTTGACGAAAGAGTTTGCTTCTAGGGGAAAACAATTGCTGCAAAATAACTACTAAATCATGAGCTATCGGATTTGATAATCTGTGACATATTGATTGACTTTAGAGTGGTGTCTCTGCTGCCCCTGGAACATGGGACCGCCCAGTTCCACCAATACCCAGCCATGGATAGCAGTCTTCTGAACCTAGTGCTATATAGGGTCATTTTCCCTTGCCCATTAGAATGTTTTCTTTATAGAATTCTTTCTCTTGTGCATCCCACCCTTGGTCCTGTACACTGGTCTCAGAACCCACCTTGGAATGATTTGCTAGGACATCCCACTGAGCAACTCTTGGCACATACTGGCCAGATTTCTACTTTGTCTTTCCCACAGCTTGGCCCAGCTCCAGGTTGGGAGGTATCCCTTATCAACTCTCAGCAGACTCAACTCTGCCTTGCCCATCTTTTCACTAAGAACACAGATCAAGGAGAGATAAGTTCACTCCGAAAACTCAGTTTGTGGTAGGCATGGGAACAGAACCAGAGCGAGTTTGCATGGATGTGTGAGTTCTGCATGTTAGGCTTCTGCCTGACGTAGTCTGGGATTTGGGAAGTCGTGCCTGCTGAGTGTCCTCGAGGGGCTACGGGTACGCCTACACTATCACATTCCCTGAAAGGCAAACTCTGCCCTACTTATTCTGTGACTCACTCAGCGCCTGTTCCCTCTTGGAATTAACCCAAGGAAAAGAGTCCTCTCAGCAAAACAAAGTTTGCCTGCTTCCTTGTGTGTGGCCTGCTTATTTTATTTTTTTGAGCTTTACTTTAGAAGTGTAGAGCAGCCTGAGGGCCCTTTTTTTCCCCATTTTGTTTTGTGTGTCTTCTTAAAATTATATCTTAGCTAGAACTACTCTTTCTCCCTTGGTGGTTTTATAGCTCACAAGGTGAACCATGACCCTGAAAGATCAACAGGAATACCCTCAGGGTAGGTAAAAAGAGTATCATATATAATAAACATGCTCCCCAGCACTGGAACTGGGGCCTCAGGAAGAAGGACATGCATTCTATCTTGGTTATGGGAAAATGGGACTGAGAGGGACAGAAGTGTTAATACTTCAGGGTAACCTCTGGGGAGAGCTGAAACCCAATCGGTACCTGGGAGTAGGGAAGAAGTATATTTGAAAAGTGCTTCAGGTTTGGGAATGAGATGACAGGAAGAATATGTCCTCATTCCTCTGAATGTGCCACTATCCTAAACTTAAAATGAGTCCATGCCAAATTCTAAATATTTCCTTTTTAAAAAAAAATTATTTTTTTCAATGTTCCAAGATTCATTGTTTATGCACCACACCCAGTGCTCCATGCAATACATGCTCTCCTTAATACCCACCACCAGGCTCACCCATCCCCCCACCCTCTTCCCTCCAAAACCCTCAGTTTGTTTCTCAGAGTGCACAGTCTCTCATGGTTTCTCTCCCCCTACAATTCCCCCCAGCTCACTTCTCCTCCCCATCTCCCAATGTCCTCTGTTATTCCTTATGCTCCACAAGTAAGTGAAACTATATGATAATTGACTCCCTCTGCTTGACTTATTTCACTCAGCATAATTTCCTCCAGTCCTGTGCATGTTGATACAAAAGTTGGGTATTCATCCTTTCTGATGGAGGCATAATATTCCATTGTATATATGGACCATATCTTCTTTGTCTATTATTCTGTTGAAGAGCATCTTGAAGACTATACTTTCAGGGATCATTTCTATAGTTTGTTAAATATTTCCTTTTATAGGTCTTAGCCTGGGTTATCCAGGAAACAGCTTTAGGCAAAAGGTTCATAGGCCCAGCTTTATCATAGAGAGCAAATCCAAGAAAACAGGAGTGAGGGGAAAGGGGATACTGAAGTAGGGAAGGCAGGAGAAATGTAGTAGAGGCTATTTTTCCAAGCTAGTCACAGCTTGTTAACAAGTAGAGGTGATTGATTGCCTGGTCTCATGAGGCATCTTCAGAAGGGCTGTATGGACTACTGCCTCTCAGAACAGTCCACCATAATGGAAGAAAGAAAAATGTATCCTCTGGACAGAGAAAGCCTTCTTTCCTGACTTGAGAGAAGGTTTCAAACACAGAGCTACAGATGTCAGCAGTGGGAAGTCAAGCCTGGGTGTCTGAGATTGCTTGAACATAGGGGAATATGTAAGAGATATCAACAGTATTTGCTATAACTGGACTGATTTGGAAAATGCGCTCATTTTTCATTTCTCTTAGTCAAGTTTTAGACATCATTCTTGGTTGTGGAGCATTTGTGGTGGATAGACTCTAGGATGGCCCCCAATTTTCCCTGCCTCCTGATAGTCACATTTTTTGTGTGATTTCCCTCCACTCTAGTGTGGAAGAGACCTGTGCCTTTCTTCCAACCAATAGAGTAATTGATGGGATGTCACTTCTGTGATTAGGCCACATGTCATTGTGACTTCTGTCATCCTAGCAGATTCTCCTCCTTCCTGGTTTTGATGAAGTAAGCCACTATGTCGGAGAGGTCCTTATAGCAAGGAAACAGAAGTGGCCTCTGGCTAATGGCTCCCAAGGAACAGAATCCTGGTGCAACCACATGCACTTAGAAGCAGATCCTTCCCCATCTGAGCCTCAGATGAGACTGTAGCCCTAGTGAACACTCAGGCCTCATGAGTGACCTTGATGCATAGGAACCACCTAAGCCACACTGGATTTCTGACCTATCAAAACTAAAAAAATAAGTATGTGTTGTTTCATGCTGCCAAATTTGTGGTAATATTGTTATACAGCAATAGATAC
The DNA here is from genome assembly GCA_004024625.1 of Mellivora capensis. NCBI lineage: Eukaryota > Metazoa > Chordata > Mammalia > Carnivora > Mustelidae > Mellivora > Mellivora capensis. The sequence continues at coordinate 4,680 of PISX010028096.1, forward strand.
CTACTATAGCATCCAAGAGGAAGCATGGCTAGAAAGGTTGGTTAGGGGACAGGATGAGCCTCTGGTGAGAGTTAGGAAGTATCAGTGTAAAATTGGAAGACTCTGGAGAATAAGGCAGACTGGAGATCAGATGCAGACTTAGTGATCCTTTTGGGCAACAGGAAGGGTCTTGAAATCCTACTGCCAAGTCCAAAGATATTTTTAGGATATTGCAATTAGAGATGCTCAATGACAAGAATATTCTATGCAAACATGATTAATGTGTTAGAACCACAGGCTACAAGACACTGAAGAGGAAACATGTTTGCACAAAGCTTTGCACATTGTAAGACTTCCCCAGATGGTTTTGAGTGGCCCATATCTTTTTGCTCCAAGGAAATTGTATGGTTATGATAATGTGTAGCTGTGTTCGGGGTTAAGTGAAACAACGATTTCTCCAAGTCCATACCCTCTGTGAGACACGGAGGAAAGGGAAATGCAGTAGTGAAAGTAAACTCCATGTTTTGCTACCTATGAAGGGAGAGAAGATGGAAGACTCCCACAGGACACATGGGATCCGACATCATAGTCCTGAGAGAGCATGGTAGGATATTTACAATGATCTTTTCTGCATTCAGTGCAGTAGTAAGATAATGCATACATTGAAGAGTAAATCACTGGTATCAGAAAAATATGTCTGGTGGTCAGGATCGTGAGGGACTATTGCTTTATCCCAGATTTCTTTAGTCCTAGAATCCAGTAGTGATAGGTATTTTGTGTGTGTTCAGAAGGACAAAGAGAGAAAAGGGAGTTTGCCCATGTGTAATCCATGTTTTCTACATATAGGCTGAAGTGTCCTCTTTCCTCTGCCATTTTGTGAGGGCTAGATTTCCTAGACACAGTTCTGAAGCAGAAGCTGCAAAATCATTGTTGTTTCATGGCTAAATGAAGGACTTAAGAATTACTGCATATGGTCTTCATGGTCGATGTGGGGCTAAGGGAATGAACTGAGGTGGAACATTCTAAACCCCAGAATAGTGTGTTTTATTCCTACCTCTAAGACTGAGGTTGGAAGAGCTTGTTTATAAAATATCTTCAAAATTATGGAAATTATATTATATTTGAAAGCACTGTCCTGGGCCTCCTAGGACAATCAAAGAAATAGCTCAAAGGAAAAAAAAAGAGCTTAGCACACATTTGAAGCACTGAGCTAACACCATCAAAACACTTTGGGATAGAACAATTGGTGGGGAAATCTTCCCCAGAACAATTGATTTTTCAGTTCATTCAACAACTGCCTAATTCAACAATACCCATCAACTTGAGGAGGAAAATATACACTACCATATAAACCTCTGGATGTGCTTTACAATAGCTACAATTTCAGAGAAATGAGACCTTATTTTAAAGATGGATTCTTAAAGCTGTTGCAATTTTTGAGTAACACTAATGGGCAAGGCAGGAGCTGGCTTCGGTAATAGCGCTTTACTTTTCTTTGTAAAAACTACTGCTTAACCACCTACACCCTATTGCTGATTCCACATGATTCTTCCTACCCAAGGCTGGGTGCAAGGGGTGAGGGACAATTTGAAAAAATCAAACACAAAGATTGAATCACAGAGTTTCCCAGCAAATAGGACCCTTCTTTAAAAAAAAAAAAGATTTTATTTATTTATTTGACGGCCAGAGATTACAAGTAGGCAAGAGAGGCAGGCAGGGAGAGAGAGGAGGAAGCAGGCTTTCCGAGGAGCAGAGAGCCCGATGTAGGGGTTGATCCCAGGACACTGGGATCATGACCTGAGCCGAAAGCAGAGGCCTTAACCCACTGAGCCACCCACGTGCCCCAAATAGGACCCTTCTTGATTCTTCCTACCCAAGGCTGGGTGCAAGGGGTGAGGGACAATTTGAAAAAATCAAAGATTGAATCACAGAGTTTCCCAGCAAATAGGACCCTTCTTGACACTCTCATTAGCCAGGAATCTTCTTATCCAATATTAATTCTCAGGTGTGAACCAACTAAAAATGTCTTTAAAAAAAAGTCCAAAGTCTTCAAATTTTCCCTTTACTATTTATTATTATGTTATTTAAATACAAAGGGACATAATGCAAGGTTATGGTAAACCACTCCTACATATATGTTATCGTACAAATATAAATCAAAAACAGGCTTACAAATGAAACATGAACAAAACTACAAAGTGACAAAATACAAATTAACAATGTTAATGTGGGGATGCCTCGGTGGCTCAGTCAGTTAGGCATCATCAGCCTTTGGCTCATGTCATGAGCCCAGGGTACTGGAATGGAGCCCCGCATCGGGCTCCCTGCTCATCGGGGAGCCTGTTTCTCCCTCTGCCTGATACTCCCCCTGCTTGTGCTCACTCTCTCTCTCTCTCTCTGACAAATAAATAAATAAAATCTAAAAAAAGCAAAGAAACGTGATAAATAAGGTGGATGTGATAAAGTTAAACTAGTAATCATAGTGTAAATATTCATTCATGTATGCATTTACTCACTCAATCCACATGAATCAAGGGTCTGTTATTTCCAGTGGCACACTTCTACAGGTAGCAATAAACAAAGTAAAAGTCCCTGTCTTCATCAAGCTCACATTCTACTGGGATGAGACAGCTGATAACCCAAATGCATGAGTGAAATGTAGAGTGTGTCAGATGATGATAAGCACTGAGGAGGAAAATCTAGGGAAGGAAAGGTAAAGACTTTGAGAAAAAAGGGAATTGCAGTTTGTGATGTAGGAAGGGCCTCGTGGAGAAGGGGACATTTGGATAAAAACTTGAATGAATATCTTTGGGGGGTGGGGCATGGCGAGTGTTCGAGTCAGAGGGAAAAGTGGGTTCAAAGGCTCTGGGACAGGGGTGAGCCTGATTCTAAGTGGTTCTTCTATAGGGAAGTTTCTTTTGAGCCCAGCAGACATCTACTACCATATGCCATATGACGATTCAATTTTCCCACCACTTTTCCCTTTTGCAAACTATTGTGAAACTTTTGCTCTCAGCTGTTTTGGCTGTTAGGTCAATTCATCTTCTACTGGAGACTCAAGATATCTTTTATATATTATGTCTATCTCCTTTTCCTTAAACTCTGTTATGTGTTGGTTAAATTTATGTGTCAACTTGACTGGAATAAACGAAGCCCACATAGCTGATAGAACATTATTTCTGGGTGTGTCTGTGAGGGTGTTTCTGGAAGAAATTAGCATTTGATTCAGTAGACTGAAACATCCACCTTCTCCAATGTGGGTGGGCATGACCCAATCTACTTGGGCCTGAACAGAATAAAAACTCGGAGAAAGGGAAAATTTTCTCTTATTGAACAGAAATATCCATTATCTCCTGCCTGTGGGCATCAGCGCTCCTGGTTCTCTGATCTATGGACTGGGACTTAACTGGTGGCCTTTTGGTTCTCAGGCTTTTGGAATCAGACTGAATTATACCACTAGCTTTCCTGATTCTCTGGCTTGTGGATGGCAGATTGTGGGACTTCTCAGTCCCTATAATCACATAAGCCAATTTATATTATCTATCTATCTATCTAACTAACTATCATCATCTATTTACCTGTTTATATACTATTGGTGCTGTTTCTCTGGAGAACCCTAATACAGGTAATGAGAGTAAAGTGACATATTATTTAACACGAATATGATAGTAAACCTAACCATACATGCAGGCACTGAGATACAGTGACAGGACTCAGGGTTAATTTGTCAATGGGATCACATGGATTATGCTTAATTTAATATATTTAAATTACTAGCAAAATCTAAATATTGAAAATCAGTAGATTTTCATAGGATGCTCATAGACTTCCGACCATGTGTTCATGGCTCTCTTGTGGTCTGAGGAATCTCACTTTAATAAACTAGGGGGGGAAGGCTTTGAAGATGGCCTTCTTATTGGTTGGCTTATGGCCGTATGTTTTACTAGTGGGTATGGACATACAAGATATTTCCATCTCAGCCCTTGTGACGTGGCTGAGGGATTTGACACTTGCTTGGGGGAACTTGTGGGGTGTCTGGCTGGAAAATAAGTCCAAAACAACAATCTTCAGTCTTTTGTTGTCATACCAACCTGTGCGAAATGCTTCTATGATTTAGACTATGTACCGCCCAGATCCTCTGCCCACAATCATCTGGGCATGGAACAGCTTTGTCAGTTTTGCAGTATAGAGAGGAGATTAGAGTCTAGGCAAGTGGCATCTGCACCATTTCTGTTGTACCTCAAATCTACAGCTTAGCCAGAATGGAAGGCCTGAAAACAAGTTTTATGATGCTGCCTCATCAGTCATGTGGCAAGACTGGTCTCAGGGTTAGGGAAGAAATAGCATGTAAGGCAATGAAACTCAGGCAAAATGGCTTTTTTTCCCATGTTCTAGGAGGCAGCACTGCTCTAGGTGACAGTTCTGAGGAAGCTCTTTTTCAAAAAGCATAATACAAGAGAGGTAAATAGGGCCCTACCATCAGAAATGAATGTAGATGGCAATATCTGTCACAATAAGTGGTGTGTATCTGACATTTAAGATAAAATTGGAAGAACTCCAAGATAGTTTGCAAAGGAACTGAGAATAGTAAAAAAAAAAAAAAAGTCTTGCTATGGACTGGAAACATGGTTATATATTCTTGACCAAAGTTGTCTTAGTTAATCTCTTATGGAAAAATAGATTGCTTTGGTAGTCTCTCCTGACTAATCTGGACTGGATGGAACAGCTTTAGGTTTCCATCCTTACATTTTTCTCATCAGGAGTAATTTTAGATCACCAGCCTAGTCTTCCTAACTTCTAGTGTAGATTTCCATGATAATCTAGGATACAATCTTGGCAGAATAATATGATTATTGCCTCTTAGAATAAGAACATTAATTACATATGTACAAAAATCTTTTCTTTTTTTATTCATATTCACTGCTTCATACCCTTATGACCATGAGCAGCACTTTCCTTTCAACACACACACACATACACAGAATACATGTATATACTTTTAAAAAACAAAACTGTCTGGGGGCGCCTGGGTGGCTCAGTGGGTTAAAGCCTCTTCCTTTGGCTCAGGTCATGATTCCAGGGTCCTGAGATCGAGCCCCACATCGGACTCTCTGCTCAGCAGGGGGCCTGCTTCCCCTTCCTCTCTCTCTGCCTGGCTCTCTGCCCATTTGTGATCTCTTGTCTGTCAAATAAACAGCTAAAATCTTGAAAACAAAACAAAACAAAACTGTCTGGAGCTCCATGGGATTAATAAATTTTTTAGGCAGGGACTCCTGGGTGGTTAAGTGGCTGCCTTCAGCTCAGGTCATGATCCCAGGATCCTGAGATCAAGTCCCACATTGGAGTCCCTGCTGAGCAGGGAACCTGCTTCTCCTTCTCCCTCTGTCTGCCACTCCCCCTGCTTCTGCATGCGTGCTCTCTCTCTCTTTCTGACAACTAAATAAATAAAGTCCCTAAGGGAAGAAAAATCTTAAAAAAATAAATAAATTGTTTAGTCAGCTCCAAGAGGTGAGAAATGGAGATTTGATATCTAAGATCTCACATCATCCTTCATTTGGGCTTTCAGAAGACCTGTGGTATCACCTTGCTATCACAAGGGAGCCTTGCTATCGCAAGGGAGCATAGCACTGGGATAAGGAGCAGGGACTCTAGAGGTTGGATTCCGTGGATTGAAATCTTGGCTCTACTAGTTGCTAGTTGTGTGAATTAATTAACCTTTGTGCCTCCATTTGCTCATCTGTAAAATGAGTTTAATAATTTTACCTAACTCATACTGTTGTTATGAGAACTAACTGACATGATAATGGTAAAGCACTTAGAATGGTGCCTGGCACATAGGAAGCACCATATAACTAATAAATGGGAAAAAATAAGCAAATAAATAAATAAGGCTTATTTTAGAAAAAAATAACAAAGGGACTATCATGAGTTATGAAGACATGACAATGAGGCAGTCAGAAAGTGTTAGAATCCTGAAATAATAGCAGGTCTTCATTTTCCAATTTGTGTGGGATTTTGGTTATGCAGATGACATCGTTTTTGAGAGAAAGCAATCAATGCCTCAAGAACTATCTGGCATTTTCTCCCCCTAAGGTGAAGCATGAGTTGTAAGAAAAAGTAATACATATTCATGAAAATGCACTGATAGGTTGAGAAATCAACAACTGCTTGACATTCCTGAAATGTCTTTTTCAGTATTATCATGAAGGAGTTCAGGAATGAGTGCCATTTGTAGAATAAAAACTCAGTAGACATTAATAACTGGAAAGACCCAAATGTCTTTAATTGTTATAGGAGTGCTTGCCTTATATATTCCAAACACTGCAGATATGGATGCTGCAGATTGAAACACTCGTTTCTTCAGGGTGTGAGAGTGTTGGCAGCCACAAGCCTTCATATGTTCACCCTCTCTAGAAGTTGTCCTTTGGTGAAGAGAATTGCTTCATCCAAGGTCATACCCCCTCCCATGTTGAACCTATATCCAATGACTGATCAATCTGGGTATAGAAAGACCTGCCCCATGCGACCCAACTTGAGACAATTTTTCAGGGCCATCCCAGATCTTTGTAGTAATTGCTTCTCAATTCAATTTTTCCTCTACCAATCCTGCTTCTTCCACTCTCCCGTCGTTATTAATCCCCAAAGGACTCCCCAATAAACCTCCCACGTGCAAATCTCTGTCAGAGCCTAGTTCTTGGAAACTTGACCTGTGACAGGTACCCACTGGGTAGAGTGTATAGCAGCTACAGTGATATGAAACCATGAGAATTCTGATATCTAATTTCCCTTTTGCACAGGGATACCTTTATGTGTTGCTATCTTCTTTAAGGGCTTCCTTAATGTCTTCCACAAGGTCATCATCTGTTGGTCCCTGGATCAGACTTCAAAGTACCTGGCTGCAGTCAGAATCCAAGAATGTGCTATCTCCATGGAACAATGACCAAGTCCAGGGTGAATAGAATTGTCCAACCAAAAGTCCTACACTTAAACTGATCTTTGATGAATGGGTGTTTAAATGATTCCAATTATAATTGTTAATTAACAGGGAAATGATATTGGGTGAAGTCAAATCATGTAATACTTTCCCCTCAGAAAGCGAACCAAGGAGTTTATGGAACACCAAAGAAAGGGTGTAAGTGCTGTTTCAATCCCTTGTTTTTCAAAGTGTTCATGTGATTGCATAATCAGCATAGCCAAGAAAGCTTGGACAATCTGTTTTGTTCAAATATACCTTGTCTGATTAGATGTTAAATATCTTCTTTATTTTTCATCTTAAGCTTAGAGGAACAGGTACGTTTTTATCCTTAATGTGAGATGGGTCAAGATCTGGATCCAGGTTAAATGGATTTGTTTATCTGTGTGAGTTCCTAAGGTCTCACACAGTGCCTTGAGAATGCTATTACAAAATCCCTAAAGATATGTAATTCTAACAGAACTAATGGCTTGGACACAGATATTCAGTATGATAAACCAGGCAGGTCCCAAGTTTTCTTGCTGTGCTCTTTTATAACAACACACAGTAGCAAACAGTATGGGTATATTGGATAAATACTTACTGAGCACATAAAAGAATAGGGATGGTAGCAGTTAATTATGCAAATTCAATGTAGATTGTAGCAGCATGCTGCATTCATAGAAAAGTTATCATTGTTATTTTGATGAATACTTGGTAATTCTAACAGCATTGGCAAAATGGCATTTCAAAAAAAAATCAGAAATGTTATTACCAGTTATGGATTCTGCACAACAGAGACACCTCCATTTTGAATTTAGAACCATATTGCCCATTACTGCAAATGCCACATGGTGAAGAAACGTGTTGGTCCTGAAGCCAGGTCATGTGACCTGCTCTCGTGGCTCCTGAACTGTGTTTAGTGGCCTTCAATTGCTGTACTCTTTCAGAGACAGTCCAAGTTCAGGCACAATGTGCATTTAGCATCCTCGAGTGAGCACAGCTCCACGTACTGGGATGGTTGTCATGCATCCAGGATGATCAATATACCTCCCTGTGTTAGGCCAGTCCAGATGACAAAGGATCCATGTCTGTGCCTTATGTACAATGCTTATTCCACAAAACAAACTGTGTCTCCCCTCTGACACCTGCCCTCAATAGATTTCATACTATATCAAGAGTTATTTCAAATCTTGGTGAAGAATGGGTCTCTCTTGATGGATACTTTTCTTGGGCCTCAAAAATTATGAAATTTTATTCCATCAAGAACCACCATTTGGATTGCTTTGTTGTAGACTGAATGCATAAGACATGCCTTCATATATTATGTAAGGACACTCTCTTAAATTACAGTGCTAAAATAAATGACACAGCACCGTGAGGTAAACAGCAATTCCTTTACCAGATTGATTCTGTTTGTGACATTTAAGTCTCTAAACCATGACTGATTGTGCTGGGGAGGAGGGTGTGGCAGACTACATTTTTCAAAAATGGTCCACTCCACATGCTAATCTACAATGTGAACTTGCCACCACCCTGGTGGCAGGTGGAGTCTCTTTCTCTGCCTTTTGAATCTGGGTAGGCCCTGTGAATGCTTTGATCTTTAGAATATGGCAAAAGTGACATGGTGCCAATTCTAAGAGTAATCATTAGTTGGCTTGGCAAATTCTTCTTTCTGCATCTTAGAAGCCAGCGGCCAGGTTAGAGATGTAACCATCCTGAAACTACCATACTGTGAGAGGCCCAAGCCACACAGATGTTGAGATTCCATATGAAGAGAAATGTAGAGGGAGGGAGGAAGAGAGAGAGGGAGAGGGAGTGACAGAGAAAGAAAAAAGCACCAAGCATGTATGTGAAGAAGTCACCTTGGAAATAGTTCACCCCAACTAGTGCCACATGAGTTCAAGAAGGGCCCAGCTGAGGCCCTTCCTGGATTCTGGACTCATAAAATCATGGACAAAATAAAACAACAATTTCTTCCATACACAAAGGTTTGTATTAGTTTGTTATGTAGCTATCGATAACTGAAACAAACAGATAACCTGATTAATTAATCAACTATGCTGGTGAGTATGAGAGGTTAAATGCATTTTCGAGGCCGTGGCACCATATGCAATCTGCCCGTATTCAGGCTCTGCCACTTAAGAGCTCTATAATGTTGAGCAACCCATGACTCAGTTCTCTCATCTATAAAATGGAGGTAATAATAATCACTGCCTCACCAGGGTATTCTGGAGGTAGAATTAATGAAAACTTACAACAGTGCCTGGAACTTTAGGAAGCCCTTATGTTGATTTTAGCTATTATTACTGTGATGTGGAGCTGGACCTCAATAGTGTTGACTGATACACTGCCCTTCTGTTTCACACAGTGGTAGTGAACCCATAGAGGCAGACAGAATGGAGACTAAATCCTAGATCAACCATATGTGTGGGATTCTGGAACCTTCTCTGGGCCTCAAGTTCCCCATCTGTGGTGGGTGGATAGTAAGACTTCTCAAGGTCGGGAGCATTAGATGAACTCACCAAGTAAAGTGCCAGGCTCAGAGACTGCCAGACAGTTCGTGTTTGGTAATTTGGATCCCCTCAACACCTCAGCCTCCCTTTTGATTTCACGCATGATGAATTGATTCTCAGCACAAAAGAAGAAGGAGCTGACTGGTTTTCAGTTCTGCAGCAATGTTAAACACAGAGTGTACTCAAGTTTCAGGGTGAAGCCCTAGTTTGGTTGTTTTCAAGAAATACCTGGAAGTGTATATATTTACAAGAATAACCTGCTGATAGCCAGATTTTTTTGTTTTTGTTTTTGTTTTAACAGGATGCTCTTCTTGTCATACAAAACTCTATGGTTTGGGTAGCAGAAAATGGCTGTGGATGAAGGGCATCAATGATCTATTACAACTCCAAGCTATCAGTCAAAACATGTGTTGTTTCCTGTGCCCCAGGCAACCAAAGGCATCAAACTAACAAGAACTCAGAGGAGCAGATAAACATGAATGTTGAGCTACAACGTTCCCAGAACACACAGAACAACAGCAGCCCCTATTCCCACCAGCTCACTCCGGTTGGTATCGGATAGAGTGGGAAACATAGAGGTGGTGGTAGAGGGGGAGTAGGGCCCCCCAAACCCCATGATTGGGGCCGATATAACCTCAAAATGGAATGTAAATACTGATTCTGCTGTGTGGAGGAAACAAAGCCTTATCAGAACAAAGGCAAGAGGGCCAGGCAAGTTATTTCTGGAGACTTGCCCCCTGGACAAAAGCAGTGAGAAAACTTAGAGTGATGTCTGCTCATGAGAAAATAATGACTAAGTCAGAAAAAAATAGAGAAGTAGATCAGAATAAATCACCTTTTAAGTGAGCAGAGTCAGGGTACAGGAAGGACAAAATTCCCAATATCTGTTTTAGATCAGCGTGGGAAACTAGCTCATTTTAACCTGTCATTGTGTATAAATCACTCTTCAAGCTTGGTGAAGGCAGGGTTTCTTCTTCCAATACATCATATTCACCTGCAAATGGGTTGCCATAAAACTATAATGGTGGTTTTTGCTAAGGAATATGTCAAAAGTATAAGGATCTCCGCCACCCTCCCCAAGAAGATAGGTGTGAGGGGAGAGTGTGAAACATATTCTTAAAGGACATTAAAGCACAATATATAGGAGGGAAATAAAAAGGAAAATGTTCCAGCATAGTGTAGAGAGTTTTAACTGATGATAGAGTGAGCCCTGAATTCCAGATTCCTCAATTAGAAGTAATCTAGTGAGCTCTACCCTACATCAAGATCCCGATAAATCATATAATAAATGGTATTTATTGAGTATCGACTGCGTGCTGGGCCCTGCTCCTCTTTTAAAATGCATGGCTTTGCTTAATCTGTATAATAACCCTAAGAGGCGGAACTATTTTTGATCCTCAGTTATGTAGGTAAATAATTTGAGACCAAGAAATGAACTTATTTGCCCAAAGTCACACCACTACTTAAGTGGTTGAGTCAATATCTGAATTGAAATCTCCTTGATGACAGAGTCAAAACTCCCAGGCTCTATGCTCCATTACTCTTAACTTATGCTCTATTATTCTTAACTCTAGGTAATATTGATGTGCTCCTGAGGACTTCACCAACATGATTACCTAGAGTAGATTATCCCATGTCCTCGGTAACTTTCACTTTCTATATTCTGTAACTATAGAGTAAATAAAACAAAGAAATAAATAAAGGCCCTATGTACCAGAACAGGAGGAGATAAGGCAAATATTTTGGGACAGAGTCAAGCATATTTTATACTATCTGAGCACCTAACTGACTAGTTACCTCCTACATAGAGAAGATACACAACAAATATTGTTCATTGACTGACAACCACTGACTGATCTTGGAAGAAGTGTTGTTGTTGTTGTTGTTGTTTACTAGGCTTCTTTTTTTAAAATTTCTTTTCAGTGTTCCAGAATTCATTGTTTATGCATCACACCCAGTGCTCCATGCAATACTTGCCTTCTAAACAAAGTAAGTTAAATGCCTGTCAGTCAATGAACAAAATTTGTTGTGTATCTTCTCTAAAAGCGTCCCCAGTGGTCCTGCCCTTGGTATTCATATCTTTTGTGTAATTCCTTCTCCAGTGTAGGCTGTTCGCTGAAAACTGAATCCTGCCAATAACTATGTGAGTGAGCTTGGAGGCTGATCCTTCCCGAGATGAGACTGTAGTCCCAGCTGGCATCTTGATTGAGGTTTGGTGACAGACCTTGAGTCTGAGGACCCCGTCTAGCTGCTCCCAGATTCCTGACCCACAGAAGCTGGGAGATAATAAATGCTCATGGTTTGAAGCCACTAAATTGTGGGGGTGATTTGTTAAACAGCTATAGATAACTAATAAAGCACCCCTGTATTCTTGTGATGACCAAAGTGTGGCAGGGCATAGATGTTTCCATTTAAGAAAGTCCATGGGGGAGGGGCGGGTGGAAATCTCACAGGAAATCTCATTACCCCGGGCAAAATGGGTGACTGTTTTCTTACACCCAGTGTAAACACTAGCTAATAGTCCTGAGGGTTCTGAGCCCACAGATTTCCTCAATTAAAAGAGGAATTTGGTGTTGTGGGAGACATAGGTGGTGGGCTGCTTACATGGCCTTTGGTCCAGGAATTGTACCATGGTGGCCTTTTTGGCATTCCGGGGGTGGGGGGGATTGGGGGAGTGTTGCTTCAGGACTGAGTGGAAGGGACAGTAGGGGGAGTTATTACTTAGTCTTTGGCAAGACATTGTGGCAAAGGTAGGGCAGCTAGATGCCCTGCTTCCATCCAAATGGAAAGAACATCACTTGGCTTTCAGCTACTTTCAGCAGGAGAAATATTAATGGGGGAGCAAACTGAATACTTAGCACTAGTTAAATTCTCCATTCTTTTCAAGAAAGCCGCTGCCATGATGTTATCTTACTGACACCTTGCAACAACCTACTCAGATAGGCAGGAAAGGCATTGTTTTATGTTTGACGGAGTAAAGGCGTGGATTTTGTCTTTTGTTTTTCTGATTCCTGCTTTGGATTTAAAAAATACTATGTAAGTGACTGTCAGAGAAGTGAGTCTTCTGATATCACAAGACCACTGGGCAGCAGAAGCAGGGTGAGAGCCAAGTGCTCCTTTCCCCAGTGCTGAGCCTTGTCTTCCCCCTGCCCCTCTCCTACTGCTCAGACATTCTCCCTAGTGAACACATCTTTCCTGACCTGGGAATATAGAAGCCCTACTTCAGAGGTAGTACCCCTGAGCCTCCATGGGCAATTGAGGTCCTTCTTGTAACTTGTTCCTATAGCAGCACTTATGTAAACTTGACATGGGCAGAGTCATCTAGGAACCGAGTTCATGGTCAGATTCACAGGACCCACCTCCCAGAGATTCTGATGAATTAGAACTGGACTCGGGCCCAAGACTGTATTTTTTTCCCAACTACTTCCAAGGGATTTTTTTAAAAGATTTTCTTTATTATTTGAGAGACAGAGAATGAGAGAGCACAAGCGGGAGGGGGGGTGGCAGCAGAGGGAGAGGGAGAAACAGGCTCCCCACTGAGCAAGGAGTCTGATGTGGGGCTCAATCCCAGGATCCTGGGATCATGACCTGAGCCAAAGGCAGATGCTTAACCGACTGAGCCACCCAGGCGCCCCCTTCCATGGGGTTTTAATAAATGCTGCCTGACAACCTCCTTATCAGTACCATGCTGTGGCAAAGAGCTAGAAGGCACATGTGAGCACTCTCATGAATATGCCCACAGAGGAATCTCTTGCGTTATGTAGTACACTGTTTTCTAAAAGGTTGTATGTGTATCACATTTTATAGCTCACATCACATGTGAAATACTTTACATCCACGTAGTATTTTTCTTCAGGGAAAGGACTGCACCTCTAGAGGTAGTTTTATCCTCAGCACCTAAGCACAATGCCTGGTGCCCAGCTTTGGTTGAATTAAACATTGGTCCAATGACTGACTATTCAGTTTGCTCAAAGAAGGGGTAGGTCTACGTATAACTTGATGACAAGACAAAGACTCACCCACATCTTAACATGGTTCACTCTTATCTTCACTTGACGATTTGTAAAGCACTTCTCTTACCTGGCAATTCAGAAGGATGAAAGACAAAATATAAGATGGATCCCGAAATAGCTCTGTGAATGAGAAGCTTCTAGAAACATGGTTACCTTAATCTCGGGGTCTTTCTAACCTGAGAAGTTATAACGTCAGCTTTGCCAGGAGACTGTGTGATCTATTACATTTGTAACTCCAAGAGAAAGAGAAGAGACATGATAAATGGAACCAATACAAAGTCTCAGATTCCCCTTTAGCAAATAACAGAGAAGATGAGCTTTGTTCCTGAATCAATGAATTACAACATATTGTTTAGCAACGTGAATTAGAATCTCAAGACCTGTGAAACAGAGGTACATGGACTCACTAGGACAGAAGCTGGTGAGGGTTTGGCTGGCCCAACTTAAGAGATCAAAATACAGCAGATTTTTGGTAAGGCTTCGGTACACCTCTGGACCAGGCATTTTTCCTGAACTGCTAAATGGAGGTTTTCAGCCGATTTGTTTATGTGACAGCTTGCCTGTTAACAGAAAAATATTGATTCCTCTGGCTTAGCAATGAGGCTCCTAAAACATTTCATCCCTAAAGTCATAAATTGGTCATAAAAAAAATTAAGCTTTCCCAAGGAGTTTGCTTGGCCTCCAGTGTTTGGTTGGACAAGGCACAGATATTTTTCCTGATTCTGCTGTTAAAAGCCAGACTTTCTGCTTTCTCTAGTTTGACTTATTGGGTAAGCCTTTCGAACAATGGAACTCGTACTTAGTGTGTTTTATCTTAACCTCAATGATGATATATATCTCAGCAGTAAATTTTTAAATAGCTGCGTTATATATGCTGAATAAGTGATGAACCCAATTGTGCTTTCAGCTATCCTCATAGAGCATCTGGAAGGTAATCAGGGTCAAGACTGAGAGACAGAAGGAGAGGGAGGGAGAAAGATTTAATATAGGTCATGTTCTGACAAGTTGGAGAACTGTTGATTTATGCCAAATGAGGCTTAAAAAAACCAAAACCATCATTTATGGTAAAAATCATTGGGGACACACTCCCCAAACACCAAGAAGGGTCTTGTGAACATTTATGTAAGTAAATATCACCAACACATAACAAAGTTGACAAGATATAGGCACAGATCATAACAGCTCACATTGTACTTGGTTTCCAAAGCCCTTGCCTCATTTCAGTATCATTATAGTCCTTTCCTGTAAGAGTTAAGATCCTTCTGTTTTTGCTTTTTAGTCTTAAACGGCTTTATTGAGGCATTATTGACATACAATAAGCTGCACATATTTAAAATATATAATTTTGTAAGTTTTGACATACACCTATACCTGTGACACCATTACCACAATCAAGACAGTTAGCATATGCATCACCCCCAAAAGTTTCCTGGTGCCCCTTTATCATCTCTCTCCCACCCCTCCAACCCCTCTCCCAAGCAACCTAGTGGCAGATTAGTATCTGCTTTCTTTTTCTTCTCAATATTTTACTTACTTATTTGTGAGAGACAGGGAGAGAGAGAGAGGCAGAGGCAAAGGGAGAAATGGGCTCCCCGCGGAGCAGGGGAGTCCGATGTGGGACTCGATCACAGCACCCCAGGATCACAATCTGAGCCAAAGGCAGACGCTTAACCAACTGAGCCACCCAGGCGCCCTGGCATCTGTTTTCTATCACCATAGATAAGTTTGCACATTCTTAAATTTTCTGTGAATGGAATCATGAGCTTTGTATTCATTTTTGTTGTTGTTGGGGTTCTTTAACTCAGCATAATTATCTTGAGTTTCATCCATGTTGCTGCATATATCAAAGTCCATTCCTTTTCATTGTCTAGTAGCATTCCATTGTATGGATATAGCACCAGGTTCATGCTTTGAGGACACTTGGGTTGTTTCCAATTTGAGCTTATTACAATTAAAGTTGCTGTCAACATTCATGCACAAGTCTTTGTATGAATATGTGCTTTCTTTTCCTTTGCGTAAGTACTTCCGCATGAATTGCTTGGATCATATGGTAGGTTTGTGTTTAATTTCTTAAGAAACTTCAGAAATGTTTTTCAACATGTTCATATCATTTATATTCTCAGCAACACTGTATGAAAGTTTCAGTTGCCTCTATTCACACCCAATCTTGGTGTGGTCAGTATCATTTCAATTTAATTTTAATCTAGGGGTGCCTGGGTGGCTCAGTGGGTTAAAGCCTCTGCCTTCGGCTCGGGTCATGATCCCAGAGTCCTGGGATCGAGCCCCGCATTGGGGAAGCCCCTGCTTCCTCCTCTCTCTCTCTGCCTGCCTCTCTGCTTACCTGTGATTTCTATCTGTCAAATAAGTAAATAAAATATTTAAAAAATTTTAATCTAATATAATAGATGCATAGTGGCATCTCTTGGTGGTTTTAATTTGCATTTCCTTACTGACTAATTATGTTGAACATCTTTTCCTATGCTTATGTGGCATTAGTATACATTTGGTGAGATGTCTATGAAAATCTTTTGCCCATTTTTTTATTGGGTGGTTTGTTTTGTTATTATTGAGTTTTGAGAGGTTTTGAAAAATTTATTCTGAGCACAAGTCCTGAATCAGACATATGTTTTACAAATATTTTCTTCCAGTCTGTGATTTGTCTTTTCATTCTCTTAACAATGTCTTTTGAAGAGCAGAAGTTTTTAATTTTGTTGAAGTCCAGTTTACCAATTTTTTAATAGATGTTTTTGCTATATTATTGTAAGAAATCCTTACCTCATCCAAGATCACAAAGATTTTCTCTATTTTTTTAAAGGTTTTATTCATTTTATTTGTCAGAGAGAAAGAGAGAAAAGAGAGAGCACAAACAGGGGGAGCAGCAGGCAGAAGGAGAAGCAGGCTGCCCATCAAGCAGGGAGCCCAATGTGGGACTCCATCCTAGGACCCCGGGTTCATGACATAAGCCAAAGGCAGACGCTTAACCAACTGAGCCACCCAGGCATCCCTCCTCTAAGTTATCTTCTAGAAATTTTCAGTTTTCATTTTTTATTTATGTCTAAGATCCTTGTTGAGTTAAATTTTGTATATGGTATGAGATATGGACTGAAGCTCTTTTTGGAGGGCACACGGTTTTATAGTTGTTCCAGACTGTTTGTTGAAAAGACTATCTTTCTCCACTGAATTTCCATTATACCTTTGTCTAAAATCAGTTGTCCATATAGGTTTGAGTCCATTTTTGAATTCTGTTTTGTAGATCTCTTTGTCAATCTTGGCGTAATCCTATATTGTCCTGATTACTATAGCTTTAAAATAACTCTTGAAATCAGGTAGTATCTGTCCTCCAAAATTATTTTTCTTCAAAGTTGTCTTGGCCATTCTAGGTCTTTTGCATTTCCATATGAATTTCAGGATCCAACAGCACATTAAAAAGATTATCCACCATGACCAGGTGGGATTCATCCCTGGGTTACAAGGATGGTTCAACATTCATAAATCAATCAATGTGATAGAACAAATCAATAAGAGAAGAGAGAAGAACCACATGGTCCTCTCAATTGATGCAGAAAAAGCATTTGACAAAATCCAGCATCCGTTCCTGATTAAAATGCTTCAAAGTATAGGGATAGAGAGAACATTCCTCAACTTCATCAAATCTATCTATGAAAGACCCACAGCAAACATCATCCTCAATGGGAAAAAGCTCACAGCCTTCCCGTTGAGATCAGGAACATGACAAGGATGCCCACTCTCACCACTCTTGTTCAACATAGTATTAGAAGTCCTAGCAACAGCAATCAGACAACAAAGAGAAATAAAAGGTATCCAAATTGGCAAGGAAGAAGTCAAACTCTCTCTCTTCGCAGATGACATGATACTTT
>PISX010028097.1:0-22021 GCA_004024625.1 Mellivora capensis
TTTTTTTTTTTTTTTTTTTTTTCCTGGTTGGTTTTCTGGGGGAGGGGCCTGCTACATTGGTTTTCAGGCAATGTTCCCTGAGTTAAGTCCTTCCTCCCCCCTCAAGGGGGTGGGCTCTGAGGAAACTGGTTTTTCAGGCTTTTGTTCTCTGGGGGTTTTTATGTTTGTTCGTTTTTTCGTTTTTGTTTTTGTTTTTCCTTTTGCCTTGACAGCTTTTGATGGTATTTGGAGGTTTAGAGGAAAGCAAACTGCCCCCCGACCTCCCTCTCAGAGAGAAGCCTCAGTCTGTTCCCCTCTGGGTGCTGCAGAGCACATAAGTTCCCCCTTGGCTGCTGCCCAAGCACATTCCCAGTCGCGGTCCCTGGGGACACAGGAACAGAGGCAGCTGTCTGGGCAGTTCCAGACCGCCAGAGAGGTTCCAAGCAGCGATCGCACCCTGAGATTTTCCCGCTGGCCCGGGCTGGGAGCACCTGGTCTCTCTGGGTCCAAGAGCACAGGGCTGGCGCCTGCGTGCACCTCTCTCAGGGGAGGGTATGGGGCGAGTGCGTCTCAGGCTTTGATAGCACAGCAGAGTGCTCACGTGAAGAGTGCAAAAAGGCTGTGCTCCTGCCAGCTGGCGAGGCTCCCAGCCCCTCACAGGACCCCAAGCACTCTCAGGCGCGCCGGCGGCTCAGGGACCACAACCTGGTTTACCCGCCGCACTCTCTCTGGCTCAGCGCCAGGGGTGGTTGTCCTGAGTCTGGGACTTAAGCCCCTGTCCCTAGCTGCCCCGATTCCCACAATTTCCCCCCGTGATCCTTTGCTCTTTTTGAGTGCTTTCAACCCGACTCCAAGTTAATGCTGGTCCCCAGTCGCAGGGCACTCTCGTATTGGGGTGTTATATTCCAATAGGTCGCCTCTGGTGGCTCCCTCCTCCTTTTGTTTATCTTCCGATAGTCCTATGTTCCCACTCAGCTTTACCTGCCCACTGGCGTCTTCTGCCCCCGTAAAGCTCCAGACGTGTATAATTCTGGTCTCAGGCTGATTTCATGGGTGATTAGAGTTGTTTGGTAGGTAATCAGCTCACTTTAGAGTAATGGTTGAAAAGGCACCTCCTCCTAGTTTTCCGCCATCTTGTCTCCAAATCAGTAGTAGTATTTCTAATATTAGTCATTTGTGTCTTATCTCTTCTTTTCTTGGTTAGCCTGGGTAGAAGTTTATCAATTTTATTGATCTTTACGAAGAACCACTTTTTGGTTTCTTTGATTTTTTTCTATTGCTTTCCTGTTTTCAATTTCATTTATTTTTGTTCTTATTTTTATTATTTCTTCTTCAACTTCCTTTGGATTTAATTTGCACTTCTTTTTCTGTTTCCCAAGGTAGAAGCTTAGATTAGATATTTTCCAAAATAATTTATCTCTTTCTCTTATTCTAATATATTATTTTCAAGCTATCTTTCTGTTGTTGATTTCCAGTTTAATTCCATTGTCATGTGAGAACATAGTTTTTATGGTATCTATGCTTTTAAATTTTTTGAGGTGCATTTTATGACACAGAGTGTTTATCTTAGCAAATATTCCATGTGAACTTGAGAAGACTGCATATTGTTGGATCAAGTATTCTATAAATGTCATCGAGATTTAGTTGACCATGGTTCTATTCAGCTCAAATGTATCCTTAATGATTTTCTGCCTGCTGGATATTTCAGTAGTAATTGAGGGATGTTGAAGTCTACTATAATAGTGGATTCATCAGTTTTTGCCTCATATTTTTGGCACTCTGTTATTTGACATATACACATTAAGGATTGCCATGTCTTCTTGGAGAATTTGTCTCTTCATCATTATGTAATTCCCCACTTTATCCCCGATCATTTTCCTTGTTCTAAAGTCAGCTTTGTCTGAAATTTATATATATATTTTTTTCTTTTTGATTATCATTAGCATGGTATAGCTTCCCCAATTCCTTTATTTTTAATCTACCTGAGTCTTTATATTTAAAGTGTGTTTCTTATAAATGACATGTGGTTGTTTCATGGGATATTTTATCTACTGTGACAGTTTCTTTTAACTGATATATTTAGAACATTCACGTTTAAAGTGATTATTGATATAGTTGAATTAATTTCTACTATATTTGTAACTAAATTTTTATATATCTACTATACTTGCTTACTATTCATTGCCCATTTTCTTGTTTTTTTGTCTTCTCCTTTACTGACTTTTCTGATTTTAATGAAGCATCTTATAAAATTCCATTTTCTCTCCTCTTTTAGCATATCAATTATACTTCTTTTAAAAAATTGAGTGATTGCCCCAGAGTTAGAAATGTACATTTATGGGACACATTATAGGTGGCACAGTCAGTGAAGTGTCCAACTCTTGGTTTCAGCTCAGGTCATGATGATCAAGCCCTGCATCAGGCTTCATGCTCAGCATGAAGTCTGCTTGGAGCTTCTCTCTCCCTTTCCCTCTGCCTCTCCTCCCCACTCTCACTCACTCTCTCCCTAAAATAAATAAATAAATCTTTTTAAAAAGAATATACATTTATGACTTATCCAAATCCACTTTCAAATAACACTATGCCACTTTACTGGTAGTGCAGCTACCTTATAGCAGAGTATTCCCAATTCCTCCCCATTCCTTAGAGCACTGCTGCCATTTCTTATCCATAAACTATAATCACTAAATACATTATTGCTATTATTATTTTGAGCAAAATATTAGCTATTCAATCAGTTAAGAAAAAGTAAAACAAGAGATTTTATTTTACTTTTATTTATTCCTTCTCTAACATTCCTCCTGTCTTTACATAGATCCAAGTTTCTAAGTTATTCATTTCCTTTCTCTGAAGAACTTTTCACATTTCTTACAAGGCAGTTCTACTAACAATAATTTCCATTAATTTTTGTCCAAGAAAGTCTTTATTTCTGAATATTGTCTCTTTGTCTTTGTTTTTCTGCAGTTTGAATATGATGTGTCTGGGTATTTGGTATTTATCCTACTTGGTGTTCTCTGATCTTTCTGGATTTGAAATTTGGTGTCTGTAATTACTTCTAGAAATTTATCATTCAATATTAGATCAAATAATTCTTCTGTTTCTTCCTCTTTTTTCTCATTCTAGTATTCCCATTATGTATATGTTACACCATTTGTTAATTGTCCCACAATCATTAGATATCCTCTTCCAACTTTTTTATTCTTCCTTTCTCTTTGCATTTTATTTAGGAAGTTTCTATTAACATATCTTCAAGGTCCCTGATTCTTTACCATCAAATGAATTCTTTTATAATGATTTTTTGATTGCCAAAATTATTTTTAATTTAATTTTTTAAACTAAATACAAAAACAAAAAATAGTTTACTCACTTCTCCCCTGCCCCACCCACTGCCCCAGCTCTGGCAACCACCAATTTATGTCTGTATTTATGAGTTTAGTTTTTTGGTTTTTATTTTTTTAGGTTCTACATATAAAAGAGATCATATGGCAGTTGACATCCTCTGGCTTATTTCATTTAGAATAAAACCCTCAAGGCCTATCCATCTTGTCACAAATGGCAATATATTATTTTTATGACAAAATAATCTATTTTATACACAAACACACCACATATTCTTTAACCATTCATCCATCAATGAACACTTAGGTTTCCATATCTTGGCGATTGTAAATAAATAATGCTTCAGTGAACATGAAGGTGCATATATCTTTTTGATTGGGTGTTTTCATTTCCGTCAGATAAATACCCAAGAGTGGAATTGCTGAATCATATGGTAGTCCTATTTTTAAATTTTGAGGAATCTCCTTACTGTTTTTCATAGGGACTGCATCAATTTACATTCCCACCAACCATGCACAGGGTTCCCTTTTCCTTATATCCTTGCCAATACTTACCAATTTTTTGTCTTTTTTTAAGATTTTATTTATTTGTTTGATAGAGATCGCAAGTAGGCAGAGAGGCAGGCAGAGAGAGAGAGGAGGAAGCAGGCTCCCTGCTGAGCAGAGAGCCTGATGTGGGGCTTGATCCCAGAACCCTGAGATTATGACCCAAGCTGAAGGCAGAGGCTTTAACCCACTGAGCCACCCAGGTGCCCCTTTTTTTTTTTTTTTTTTAGAGAGAGCACAAGCGTGGGCATAGGCAGAGGGAAAGAGAAAGAGAGAATCTTAAGCGGGCTCCATGCCCAGTGCAGAGCCAGACACAGGGCTCAATCTCATGACTCTGAGATCATTACCTGACCCAAAATCAAGAGTCAGATGCTTAACCAACTGAGTCACCCAAGCACTCCCAATTTTTTGTCTTTTCGAAAACGACCATTCTGACATGTATAAGATAATATCCTGTTCTGATTTTGATTTGCATTTCACTGATTAATGATGTAAAGCATGTATTCATATGTCTGTTGGCTATCTGTATGTCTTTGGGAAAATGCATATTCAGATCTTCTGCCCATTTTTTAATTGGATCGTTTGGGGGCTTTTCTTGCTATTGAGTTGTAAAAGTTCTTTATATATTTTAAATATTAATCCCTTATCAGATAAATGATTTGCAAATATTTTCACCCATTCAGTAGCCTGCCTTTTCATTTTGTCAATGGTTTCCTTTGCTGTGCAGATTTTTAGTTTGATGTAGTCCACTTATTTGTTACTTCTCTTGCTTTTGCCTTTGATGTCAGATTCAAAAAATATCTTTGCCAAGACCTTTTTGTCAAGGACCTGACCACCTATCTTTTCTTCTAGAAGTTTTCTGATTTCAGGTCTACATTCAATTCTTTAATCCATTTTGAGTTAGTTTTTTAATATGGTGTAAGATAGTGGTCCAGTTTCATTCTTTGCATATGGATATCCAAATTTCAAACACCATTTTTTGAAGAGACTGTCCTTTCCCCATTGTATATTCTTTACTCTTTTGAAAATTATTTGACTATATATGCATGGATTTATTTCTTGGCTCTTTATTCTGTTCTATTTATCTATATGTCTTTTTTATGCTGATATCATACCATTTGAATTACTAAAACTTTGTAATATAGTTTGAAATCAGGGAGCATGATGCCTCAAGCTTTGTTCTTCTTTCTCAAGATTGCTTTGGCTATTCAGGGTCTTTTGTGGTTTCATACAAATTTTAGGATTGTTCTATTTCTGTGGAAAATGCCATCGAAATATTTGTAAGGATTTCATTGAAATTTTATTACTTGGATAGTATGAACATTTTAACAATATTAACTCTTCCAATACATGAACATGGTATATCTTTCCATTCATTTTTTTTTCTTTTTCCATTTCTTTCATTAATGTCTTCTAGCTTTCAATATACAGGTCTTTTACATCTCTGGTTAGCGGTATTCCTAGGTATCTTATGGTTTTGGGTGCAATTGTAAACTATTCTCTTAATTTCTATTTCAGATAAACCATAATTCATGTATACAAATGCAACAGATTTTGTGTATTGATTTTGTATCCTGCAACTTTCCTGAATTTGTTTATTAATTCTAAAAAATTTTTTAATAGTCTTTAGGGTTGTTGTATATAATATCATGTCAACTGCAAATGGTGACAGTTTAACTTCTTCCTTCCCAATTTAAATGCCCCTTAATTCTTTTTCTTAAATAATTGCTCTAGCTAGGACTTCTAATACTCTATTGAATAAAAGTGGTGAGAGTGGACATCTTTGTATTTTTCCTGATCTTAGAAGAAAAACTTTCAACTGTGGCCTTTATTATGTTGAGGTACATTCCCTCTATATTCACTTTGTTCAGAGTTTTTATCATAAATGGATGTTGAATTTTGTCAAGTGCTTTTTCTGCAACTATTGAGACCATCTTGTGATTTTCATGTGGTGTATCACATTGACTGATCTACAGATGTTGAACCATCCCTACATCCCTGAAATGAATTCCACTTGATTGTGGCATATGATAGTTTTAATATGTTGCTGAATTTGATTATCTTATATTTTGTTGAAGACCTTTGCATCTAATGTTCACCAAGGATATTGTCACATAATTTTCTTTTCTCGTGGTACCCTTGACTGGTTTTAGAATCAGGGTAATACTAACTTCATAAAATAAGTTCCTTCCTCTTGTATTTTTTGGAAGAATTTGAGTATTGATATTAATTCTTCTTTGAGTATTTGGTAGAATTCACCAGTGAAGCCATCTGATCCTGGACTTCTGTTTATTGGAAGATTTTTTATTATGGATTTAGTCTCCTTACTAGTAATTAGTCTGCTCAGATTTTCTGTTTCATCATGATTCAGCCTTGATAGGTTGTATGTTTTTAGGAATTTATCCACTTCTAGGTTGTTCAAATTGTTGGTATATAATTATTCATAGTATTATTTTATGATCCTCTGTATTTGTGGTATCAGTTGTAACATTCCCCTTTATTTTCTGATTTTATTTATCTGAGTTATCTCTTCTTCTTGGTGAGCCTAGCTAAAGTTTTGTCAACTTCATTTTATCTTTTCAAAGAACCAGCTCTTAGTTTCAGTGTTTCTTATTGTTAATATTTTTTCTTACTTACATCTACTTTTTTTAGAACAGTTTTATGTTCACAGCAAGATTGAAGGGAAAAGAGAGATTTCCCATATATACTTCCCCCTGCCCATGAAAAGCCTTCCCCTTGTTATCAACAATCCCCCACCAGAGTGGTACATTTGTTAAAATTGTTGAACCTACATTGACACATCGTATAATCACCCAGCTCATAGTTTACACTCCTGTTGTACATTCTGTGGGTTTGGAAAAATGTATAATGACATGAATACATCATTATAATATCATACTGACCTGAAAATCCTGTGCTCCAACTATTTATCCCTCACCCCCAATTTCTAGAAACCACTGATCTCTACTGCTATGTTGTAGAGTCTGTGTTTAGTTTTATAAAGAACCACAAAACTCTTCCAAAGTGGTTGTACTATTTTTGCATTCCCACAAGCAGTTAATGAGGGTTCTTGCTGCACCACATCCTCAGCAGCATTTGGTATTGTCCGTATTCCAGATTTTGACCATTCTAATAGGTGTGTAGCTTTATCTCATTGTTGTTTTAATTTGTATTCCCCTAATGAGAAATTATATGAAGTGTCTTTTCATATGCTTGCTTTCCATCTGTGTATCTTCTTTGGTGAGATATCTTTTAAGGTCTTTGGCCCATTTTTTTAAATTGTTTTGTTGGTTTTCTTTTTTTTATTATGTTATGGTCATTATATGGTACATCATTAGTTTTTGATGTAGTGTTCCATGATTCATTGTTTGTGTATAACACCCAGTGCTCATTGCAATACATGCCCTCCTTAATACCCATCACTGGGCTAACACACCCCCCATCCCCCTCCCCTCTGAAACCCTCAGTTTGTTTCCCAGAGTCCATAGTCTCTCATGGTTCATCTCCCCCTCTGATTTCCCTCCCTTCATTTTTCCCTTCCTTCTCCTAATGTCCTCCATGCTATTCCTTATGTTCCACATATAAGTGAAACCATATGATAATTGTCTTTCTCTGCTTGACTTATTTCACTCAGCATAATTTCCTCCAGTTCCATCCATGTCGAGGCAAATGGTGGATATTCATCCTTTCTGATGGCTGAGTAACGTTCCATTGTATATAAGGACCACACCTTCTTTTTTTTAAAGATTTTATTTATTTATTTGACACAGAGAGAGAAATCACAAGTAGGCAGAGAGGCAGCAGAGAGAGGAGGGAAAGCAGACTCCTTGCTGAGCAGAGAGCCCGATGCGGGGCTCAATCCCAGGACCCTGAGATCACGACCTGAGCTGAAGGCAGAGACTTAACCCACTGAGCCACCCAGGCGCCCCATGGAACCACACCTTCTTTATCCATTCATCTGTTGAAGGGCATCTCGGCTCCTTCTATTGTGAACATTGCTGCTATGAACATTGGGGTGCAGCTACCCCTTCTTTTCACTATATATGTATCTCTAGGATAAATACCCAGTAGTGCAATTGCTGGGTCATATGGTAGCTCTATTTTTAACTCTTTGAGGAAGTACCATATTGTTTTCCAAAGTGGGTATACCAACTTGCATTCCCATCAACAGTGTAACATCCTCTCCAATATTCATTGTTTCCTGCCTTGTTAATTTTTGCCATTCTGACTGTGGTAACATGGTATCTCTATGTGATTTTGATTTTAATTTCCCTGATGGCTAATGATGTTGAACATTTTTTCATGTGTCTCTTAGCCATTCATATGTCTCCTTTGGAGAAGTGTTTTCTAATTGTGGAGACTTAAGAGCTTTTTGTGTAGTTCAGATAACAGTCTTTTACCAGGTGTTTCTTCCATAAATACTTTTCTCCCAGCCTGTGGCTTGTCTTCTTGACATTCTCTTTCAGAGAACAGAAGTTTTTAATTTTAATTAATTCCAGGTTATCAATTATTTCTTTCATGGATCATGGTCCTGTATCAAAAAAGTCATCATAATACCCAAGGTCATCTAGATTTTCTCTTATATTATCTTCTAAGAGTTTAATACTTTTGTACCTTAAGTTATGTCTCAGATCCATTTTGAGTTAATTTTTGTGAATAGTTTAAGGTTTGTATCTGTATTTACTTTTTTGTATGTCAATCTCTAGTTGTTCCAGCACCGATTTTGAAAACACTTTTTTATCCTACTATATTGTCTTTATTCCTTGTCAAAGATCAGTTGACTACATTTATGTGGGTTAGCATTTCTTGTTTTATTTTTTCTTAGTTTTCATCTCTCTGCTTACATTACCCATTTGTTCTTGCATGTTGTCCAGTTTTTTCATTAACACCCTTTTAATATTAATCATAATTATTTTAAATTCCAGGTCTAATAATTCCAAAATCTCTGCCATATCTGAGTCTGGTTCTAATGCTTGGTTTGTCACTTCAGACTTTATTTTTTACCTTCTTGTATGCCTTTTAACTTTTGACTGAAATCCAGACATAACATACTGGGTAAAAGTAATAGAGGTACATAGGCCTGCAATGTAGTATTGAATGTTTATCAGACTAGGAGTTAGGGTGTTTACATTTGCCGTAGCTGCGGTGTCAGAGGCTAAAATTTCCTCTTTTATTTTTTTGTTTTAGTCTCCTCTTGTTATGTTTGGGTGTCCCTAGAAACTCCTAAAGTATAGCATGAAACTTGCAGGGTCTTTATATAATCTGCTGTTACTATATAGAAGCCCTGTTGACGTGGTGGTAAAATGTAAGTGGAAGGGAAGCATTCTGTAGTCCTATGATTAGGTCCCAGAATTTTACTATGCCTGAGCTTGGTATTTCCTGTTCCTCAGGTCAGTTAGGCTCTGATAAAACCCAATCAGTTAGGATCTGATATAATAATTTTCCTTCAGAGCAGTCCTTGTTACAGAGAATAGAGAAAGGCAGGTACATTTTTAAAGGGCTACTTTCCCTCTCCCCTTGCCAGAAATACAAGGGAAATTTTCTCCAGTCTTCACAGTAACAACCTGGTAAGGTCTATTGAAGGTAAAACTCATGAAAGTGTGGGGGCCCACCTAAGGCTGGACTCCCTTGAGGTTTTTCACTCTTAAACTAGTTCACACTGAGCCTGTAGCAATCTGTCAATTACAGTTTTAAAGTGTTCTTACTGATACTGGCTCCAGCAACAGGCTTCTACTCCTCATAAGCTGTGATTCTCTATATCCATCAGAACAGCAGTTTGCCTTGTGACCTCAGTTCTTTGATGGATCTAAGAGTTGATTTTAAGTTTGTTCAGCTCTTTTATTTTTGGGAATATGGGAGTAATGACTTTCAAGCTGTTGACATGTCAAACCAGAAATGGGAAATATATAGATTTACTTTTAAGTTTTCAAAACACATCCAGAATAATATGAATCATTCTGAAGTTTCAGTTTATCTTAAAATATCTATAGGTTGTGTGACCTTGTAAATGTATTTATTTATATTTTATCACTTATAAATGTATTAATACATCTCTTTATAAAATAATAATAATAAAGACTACTTTGCTGGATTATTGTAATACCTAAGTGAGTTATCTAAAACAACTAAGGCTCATATATATTCAAAAATTTTAGCTGTAGCTAGCATATTTTTATCTCCATCAGAACCCTAGACCTTGAATAAAGACAAACTACACAAATGTTCCCTAACTTAGGAAATGAAGAATCAAAAGAAAAGTGTCACTTGCACTATCATCATTTTGTGGTTCAGTCAGGACCAGAATCTGACTAGGACTGCTGCTGGCCTTCATGGCCCTGATGCTGTTACAAGACCCCTCCTTCTTAATGTCAAATAGCAAATTCCGTGTTCACCTTGATCAAAACTTGTCAAATCTCAATTGTACTCCTAGCAAATCCTTCTTGGACTGGACAGCTGTCTGTCCTACTCTGATGAATTTGTGGGTTTTGCCTACAAAAAGCATAATGGTTACAAATAGAGGGAATTGGAATGATACAGAAATATAGCCTGTTACCACAGAAGCAGACATGTGCCAGGGGTAGTACTCTGAGTGGGTATGAAAAAATGTTCTGAAGTACATAGAGAAAACAAATCAATATATCTAAGATGATGTAGAACTCAGTAGAAGCTGCTGCTTTTTTCTGGGTCAAGATACCCATATCTAACATGAGATAGTTCTAGTTCCCTTGCATTTTCTCTCTCGAAGCTGGAAAACTACAGTGGTCTCAAGTGAAAGAAATGGGTATGGTGGCTATAGAGCCAGGGCACCAAGATCCATGTTAAAACTCATAAAAATTATTGGGACGCCTGGGTGGCTCAGTTGGTTGAGCGGCTGCCTTCGGCTCAGGTCATGATCCCAGCGTCCTGGGATCGAGTCCCACATCGGGCTCCTTGCTCGGCAGGGAGCCTGCCTCTCCCTCTGCCTCTGCCTGCCACTCTGTCTGCCTGTGCTCGCTCTCTCGCTCTCTCTATCTTATAAATAAATAAATAAAATCTTTTTTAAAAACTCATAAAAATTATTTACTAACTGTGGTGAGCTATATTAGTATAAGAAAGAAAGATGATGTACTCACTACCATTTGTGAGAAATGTAATACAGTCTAGTGAAAATCTTGCTATAACTCTTCATCCTCATTTTTTCCCAAGGTATATGCCAAATATCCACTGAGTAGAAGCTCTCTGATAGCCCTTCTGTGACACAAGTTGAAGTAGAGAAAGGACAGGCTTTAAGACCTATTGCTCTCAGTACTCTTTATTTCATGGTCATTTGGAAAGTAAAAATTTTAATTAACTCTTTAGCTCACACTGTATACTAAAATCTGTACTAAATTAAAGATCTAAACATAAAAAGTAAAATCATAAAATAAGTATAAATATATGAAGAATTACCTTTATAATGCTGATGTATCCATATTAAAAATGATAATGCAGAAATATAGTTGCTGACATAGAAAAAATTTTCTAACATTTTTTACTCTATTTTGCAAAAATACATGTACATATGACTTAAGAAATTTCTAGATATGCATTAAGATGTTAGTACTAGTTATTTGTGGGTAGTTTAATAAGCTGTTTTGTTTCAAACAAGATGCAACTATATGCTGCCCACAAGAGACTAACTTCAGACCTAAAGACACATATAGACTAGAAGTGAATGGATGAGAAAAAATGCCATGCAAGTGGAAGGGAAAAAAAAAAGAGCCAGGGTAACGATACTTATAGCAGACAAAATGGACTTTAAAGATTTTATTTATTTATTTATTTATTTATTAGAGAGAGAGAGAGAGAGATCACAAGTAGGCAGAGAGGCAGGCAGGGGGGTGGGGGCGGGGAACAAGCTCCCTGCTGAGCAGAGAGCCTGAAGCGGGCTTGATCCCAGGACCCTGAGATCATGACCTGACCTGAGCCAAAGGCAGAGGCTCAACCCACTGAGCCACCCAGGTGCCCCAAAAATGGACTTTAAAACAAAGACTGTAGCAAGAGACAAAGAAGAGCACTACATAAGGATAAAGGGATCAATCCAACAAGACGACTGAAGAGGATATAACAATTGTAAATATCTATTCACCCAACATAGAAGCCTTTAAAATACATAGAGCAAATTTTAATAGACATAAGGGGAGAAATTGATGGCAATACAGTGATAGTCGGGGACTTTAACATACATGTACATCAATGGATAGATCATCCATATAGGAAATCAACAAGGGAATAGTCTTTGAATAACACATTAGACCAGATGGACCTAACAGATATACACAGAATATTTCACTCAAATACAGTAGAATACAAATTCTTTCTCAAGTGCACATGGAACTTTCTCTAGAATAAATCACATGTTATCCCACAAAACAGGTCTCAATAACTTTGAGACTGAAATCACATCAAGCATCTTTTCAGACCACAATGGTATAAAACTAGAAATCAATTACAAGAAAAAAAAAACTGGAAAAAACAAACACATGGAGGCTAAACAACAAATGGGTCAATGAAGAAATCAAGGAGGAAATAAAAAACACCTGGAGGCAAATGAAAATGAAAACACAACAGTCTAGAATCTTTGGGAGACAGCAAAAGGAATTCTAAAAGAGAACTTTACAATACAGGCCTACCTCAAGAAAGAAGAAAATGTTATATAAACAATCTAACCTTACACCAAAGGAGCTAGAAAAAGAATAACAAACAAAGCCCAAAGCTAGTAGAAGAAAGGAAATATATATTAGAGCAGAAGTAAATGAAATAAAGACTTAAAACAGAAGAACAGATGAATGAAACCAAGAGCTGGTTTTTTGAAAAGATAAAATTGATATACCTTTAGCCAGCCTCAAGAAAAAGATGATTCAAATAAATAAACTTAAAAATGGAGAGAAATAACAACCAACACTACAGAAATATAAAGAATTATAAAACAATATTATGAAAAGTTACAATGCCAAAAATTTGGACAACCTAGAAGAAATGGATAAATTCCTAAAAATATATAATCTCCCAAAACTGAATAGGAAAAAGTAGAAAATTTGAACAGACCAACTACTAGTAATGAAATCGAATCAGTAATCAAAACACTCCCAACAAACAAAAGTCCAGGACCAGATGGATTCACAGGTGAATTCTGTGAAACATTTAAAGAAGAGCTCATATCTATTCTTCTCAAACTATTTTTAAAGAAGGAAAACTTCAAAATTCATCCTACAGACCCACCATTACCCTGAAACCAAAACCGAAAACATTACAAAAAAAAAGAAAGAAAAGAAAACTATAAGCCAATATTTCTGATGACCGCAGATGCAAAAATCCTCAAAAAATATTAGTGAACCAAATTCAGAAGTACATGTAAAATGTTGTTCACCACGTTCAAGGGGGATTTATTCCTGGGACACAAAGAGTGGTCCAACATTTGCAAATCAATGTTGTAAATCACATTAACAAGAAGAAGAATACAAACCATATGTGGTAGTAGTCTCAATATGTAGTAGATGTAGTAAAAGCATTTGACAAAACACCATATCCACTCATGACTAAAAACTCACAACAAAGTAGATTTAGAGGAAACATACCTGAACATAATAACAGCCATATGTTGAAAAAAGTACAGCTAACATCATACTCAATGGTGAAAAACTGAAAGCTTCTTCTCTAAGATCAGGAAAAAGACAAGAATGTCTACTCTCACCAGTTTTATTCAAGATAGTACTGGAAGTTTTGGCTGCAGCAATCAGAAAAGAAGAAGAAATAAAAAGCATCCAAATCAGCAAGGAAGAAGTAAAACTCTCATTATTTGCAGATGAAATGATACTATATGGAGTCCTAAGGACTCCACCGAAAAACTGTTAGAACTAAAAAGTAACTTCCATGAAGTTGCAGGATACATAATTAATATACAGAAATCTGTTGCATTTCTATACACTAATAATGAAATAGCACAAAGAGACATTAAGAAAACAATTACATTTACAATTACATTTAAAAAAGGAATAAGCTACAGGAATACGTTTAACCAAGGAAGTGAAAGGCCTACACTCTGAAAACTCTAAGACATTGATGAAAGAAATTGAAGACAACACAAACAAATGGAAAGATATAGCATGCTCATGGATTGGAAAAATTAATATCATTAAAATCTCAATACTATTGAAACTACCTACAGATTTAATGCAATCCCTATCAAAATACCAATAGCATTTTTCATAGAAATAGAACAAAAAAAATCCTAAAACTTATATGGAACCACAAAAGACCTCAAAGGTCTTTTGAGAAAGCAATCTTGAGAAAGAAGAACAAAACTAGAGGTATCACAATCCCAGACTTCAAGATATATTACATAACTACAGTAATCAAAACAGTATGGTACTGGCACAAATATAGATACATAGATCAATGGAACAGGATAGAAAGTCCAGAAAAAACCTATGCTATATAAAGAAAGCAAGAATATATAATGGAGGAAAGACAGTCTTTTCAATAAATGATGTTGGAAAAACTAGACAGCTGCATGCAGTAGAATTAAACATGACCTCGTTCTTATACCACACACAAAAATAAACTTGAAATGGATTAAAGACCTAAATGTGAGGCTTGAAACCATAGAGCTCCTAAAGGAAAATGTAAGCACTACATTTTTGGACATCAGCCTTAGCAACATATTTATGGCTCTGTTTCCTCAGGCAAGGGAAACAAAAGCAAAAGTAAATGACTGGGACTACATGAAAATAAAAAAGACTTTTTCATAGCAAATAAAATTAAAAAACAAAACAAAAAGGCAACCAAGTGAAGATATTTGCAAAGTATATATCCAACAAGGAATTAATATCCAGAATATTTAAGGAACTTATACAGCTTGGAGTCCAGGAAGACAGCAGCAGAGTAGGGTGACCATAGGCTCACTTCATCCTGTGAATACAACTAGATAACTATAAAATCATCCTAAATATCCCAGAAATCAACCTGAAGACTGACAGAACAAACTCCACAACTAAAGGGAGAGAAGAGACCACATTGAAGAAGGTAGGAAGTACAGAGATGTTGTTTGGGAGAGAAACAGATCATGGCCACTGAAGTGGGTAGGGAGCCACAGTTGCAAAGAATGGCAAGGGACAAACTGACATACTGGGGAATGCAAAGAGAAAATGCATCCCCTATAGCAACTGGCTTAGAAAGTGAGAGGGGCCAAATTTTGTGAGTTCTTACAGCCAGCAGGGCTTAAAGCCTGGAGTTCTAAAGGTCATCAGGCTTGCTCAGAGAGAGCCCAGAGGCACTGGAGCTGCTTTTGGAGAGAAGGCAAGGCAAACAGCCTGCAGACATACAATGTGGAAACAGAAATCTGAAAAGTACCTAGGGCACACAACGGGAAGGTTGTTTGCTCATCTCAGATCATGTCCCAGAGAGGTAGCATTAGTGGAGATACCCCTCCAGGAACAAAGGAACTGGCAGGCACCATTTCCCTTCCCCACCCCTCAGCAGAAACACAGACCCACCTGCAGGAATCAGGGCAGAATGGACACTCACTACCTAAGTTGCTTACATCAAGACCCAACCCTCGTGTTCTGGTGGAACACCCTTCCTAGTCATGCTTGCCTTAGTCCCAGCATGGAGGGCTCCCTCCCCCAGATAGACCAACCCAAACCCCTGCCCACACCACATCTCCTGACCCAGGAATTTAGCAGGACCTAAGTCCCAGCAGCAATAGTTTCAGGTCTTATTTCACAAGTAGATGAAGCACATGTAATTAAGACCCACCACATTCAGGCCAGGGACCAAACATTGCCCACAACAGGCAAGGAAATCTTCTGCAGATGACGGCCCTGAAGGGTAAAGCAGCCAAGACACAACTGCTGAACACACACAGCACACACTGGAGACACTCCCTGTAGTTCTAGGCCCTGGGAAACAGGAAACACTACACTGTAGGGTACAAGTCCTCTTCTTAAGGCCATTACTGTCCACAACAGGAAAAGTAGCTGACTTTCCTAACACAAAGAAGTAGGCACAGAGACTTAAACAAAATGAGAAGAGAGAGGAATTTGTCCCAAATGAAAGAACAGGACAAGGTCATGGCCAGAGAGCTAAGTGAAACAGACATAATGTGCCTGACAGAGAATTTAAAGGGATGAACATAAGGATACTCTCTGGACTTGAGAAAAGGGTGAAAGACATGAGTTTGACTCTTAACACAGAGATAAGGGATAACATAACAGAGATAAAGGGCTCAATAAATAAAATGAGAAACACACTTGATAGAATGAACAGGGTGGAAGAAGCAGAAGAATGAACTAATGACCTAGAAGACAGAGTAGTGGAAAGTAATCAAGCTGAAAAAGGGAAAATTATGACTTACAAGAATAGACTTAGGGAATTCAGTAACTCCACCAAACATAATAACATTTACATCATAGGAGTCCCAGAGGAAGAGAGAGAAAGGATGGCAGAAAATATATTTGAAGAGATAATAGCTGAAAACTTCCCTAATGGGGAAGTAAACAGATATCCAGATCCAAGAGGCACAGAGACCCCCAGGAAAATCAATAAAAGCAGATCCACCCAAGACATACTAGAATTATAATGATAAAATATGGTGACAAAGAAAACAATTTTAAAGCTGCAAGACAAATTTCTTCAACAAATGGTGTTGGGAAAGAAGTGAGAGACCTGTACTCTGTTGGCAGGAATGTAAATTGATGCAGCAACTACAGAAAATTAAAAATAGAAATAACATATAATCCAGTAATTCTACTACTAGGTATTTACCCAAAGTAAATGAACACACAGATTCAAAAACTCCTATGTTTATTTCAGCATTACTTACAGTAGCCAAGATATGAAAGCAGCCCAAATGTCCATCAATAGATGATATGCCAGAAGAAAAATGAGATCTTGCAGTTTGTGACACTGATGGACCTAGAAGGTATAAATGCTAAGTGAAATAAGTTGGACAAAGAAAGATAAATGCCATTTGCTTTCACTTACATGTGGAATCTTAAAAGTAAAACAAATGAATAAACAGATAAAAAGCAGAATCAGAGCTATAAATATAGAAAACAAGGTGAGAGTTGCCAGAGGGGAAAGGGGTAGAGAGATGGGCAGTATGGGTGAAGGGAGATACAGGCTCCTTTTTTGAAATGAATAAGTCATGGGGGTAAAAGATACAGCATAGGGAATATAGTCAATAATATTATAATAGCAATGTATGCAGACAGACGGAGCTACGCTTATGATAAGCATAACACATAATATAGAATTGTTGAATAGCTGTTATACACCTGAGTTAAAAATAAGATTCACTGAAAAAAAAAGTGAAATAAAGCTAGTTTTGTTTAAAAAATAAATTTTTCCCTTTTTCTTCCCCCTTTTATGTATGTATGTATGTATCCACACATTTATACACGTACAATGAGTTGGTTCCCAGTAAACCCAACAGAAATTTAAAAAGAAATTCTAACTTCCCTTTCCCTCTTTTCAGTTGTTGATTTAAGTCACACTTTTTCCAGGAAGTTTGGGTTTGTTGGTTTTTTTCTCAAATAGCCAATATAATTCCTTGTCTCCCCTCTTTGATATTTTTGTATCCAACTGAATGGTCTTTTCAGGTAGAGTTGTTTCCTTATTTACCTTGCTGCCTTCCAGAGGCACACTTGGTGAAGACTGGTTGCTTGTGATGATCTGATTTCCTCAAAACCTGCTTTGAAGGGTGATGTGACAGTGCTGAACCTTTAGGCAGCTGAAATGGTCACAACCTTGTCCAGGGCTAGCACAGCTGGTCTGTGAGTGCAGTGTCGCTGCACTCTCTGTGACCCCACTGCTCTGCCCTGCAGAGGTGGCTGGCTCACTGGCTGGTAGCTGGCTGATGGGGCTGGGCCTTTCTTCATAAAGCCTTCTTCCAATAGCTTTCTTTGTTTTTGGTCAAAGAGTTGGCCCTGCTTATGTTGAGTTGTTCCATCTTTGTAGTATTTGCACAGCTGTGCTTCCTTGCCAGAACCCCCATGCACATTATCAAGGACTCTCAATGCCATTAAACACATAAAGGATAAGCAGCAAAGGAAGAAGACAAAGGTTGAGAGGAAGAAAAAGGAGGAGCAACGAGGATAAAACAATGGGGACTGATGACCTTCAGTACGGCAAGTTGCTGAACCCAACCTAAAACATCCCACACACATAATACCTACTGTTACAAGTGAAATTTAGCAGGGAAGTTACGAAAATAAAATTCTTTTGCAAGGTAAGGCCACACAGACATTTGTTTTCAAGGGACCTATGCCTGCCTCTGATAGAGCCTGCTCTTATAGGTAAAGATCATTCTAGGCTTGTTGTAAAAACAAAATGAGATGATAAATGGAAGTAACCAGGTTTTATGGGTTATAAAACAATATGCAAATGCTTGGTGTTCTTTTTGTAAGCTCCTGAGGACACTGACAATGGTTTAATGTCCAATAGTATCTTCATGGGAGTTTGGAACAGATTTTAAACACCTGCATCTAAAGAAAATCAAATCCACCTATAGAATGAAGAGAATTGGGTCCCCAGGAGGGGAAAACATGTTGTGGAAGATACCTAAATTGTGTGTGTCTGGGGAGTGGTTGTCACCTAACCATATAACAAAACCCTTGGGTTTTCCCATTGAGTATCCTCAATTGATTAGAATTGTTTTCTTTAGAAGTAATTTCCAAGAAAACGCCTGTGATTTCATTGTCAGTGAAACTGTTGACACTTCTTTTTAAAGTGTCTGTTAACTTATAGCCAATTGCAACAGGAGTGCATGTGGTACCCACATGAATGTATTTTGGTCACACTGCTTTAATAACTAACCATTGAAATCACAGTAAGTGACTCCAAAGTCTGCTGCTGCTGCTGCTGCTGCTGTTCCTTCTGTGAAAATGACCCTCTTTTCCATTTAGCTTCAATGCAGGAGACTTCATATCAGTTCTTCACCTGAATGCATGACTCTTCAATCTCAGGACTCGCAGAATTAATGGAATGCCGTCCTAAGGTTGGTGAGTTCTGCATTTATGGGCATTTCATCTCTACAAAGAAGTACCCATTCCCTCACTGCAAAGATGGAGACTGAAAGATTTTTCTGTGGAAAAATATTTCTTGTAACGTTCTTGTTACAACAGTCAAAAAACAGAAACAGACTGGAGAGGTCTGAAAATTGGGAGATACCTTGCCAATGACCTGACCCTTGGTGTGGGGCTCCCTCAAAATCTGCAGTGTCTTCGGAGTTTATCCTATGACTGTCTTGGAGAATAAACACTTTATGTTAATTTCCAGGGACTTAATTTTCCATTTTCTTTTTTAACAGGTCCAGTTAAAAACAAGAAAAAGGGTAAGTTAAGCTCCTGATTTTATAAAATTGTTCTCGTGTCTTTTCCAAAATTAGAAGGAAAAAAAAACAAGGGAGTAAGATTTTTATATATTCTTTCAATGTTGGTTGTCCATTGTTTTAGGCAATCACCTGTGACCTCCTTGAGTATGGTAGCTTCCATGAAACAAGTAGAGATTGTTTTTCAGTGATGATTCATGAAATTGCTTCTCTAGCAGTATATGAAAGTTGTTTTTATTATTCTTTCTTGCTGTCTTTTATACAATTAAATTTACATCTCTTTCCTTCATTCTTCCTTACTCTTTCCCCTTTCCTTTTTCCTTTCTTTACCCTCCTTTATTGAATCAATAATCACGTATAAATTAAGTCCTAAGACAGCCTGTGGGGACTAGGTATACCACCTCCTGAGAGATATCAGTACCCCACTCTTGGCCTTAAAGCTACCCCTATCTTATGCCTTAGATAGTCAGAGAAAGTATTTCTCACTTTGGGGTTTCAATATCATTTTCTCTGTGATGGGAAAAGGAAAGCTGGAGGAATACCCTGATCATTTGGTCCTTTCAAAGAAGCTTCTGGTTGAGCAGATCCATTGTGCCACTGTTGGGTCAGTATGTTTCTAATATACTTGCAACAAGACTGGCCCAAGAGCTTGTACAAGCACTTGCATACTTGAATAGGAGAACCCCCCCCCCAAAAAAAAAGAACAAGTTCCAAAAGACACAATTAAGCTATATGGTCCACTCCTTAGGACTAAAAAAAGAAACCAAATACAAAACCAGTTTTAAGTAACTATTTCTGTGTTCTGACCTGGAAAGAAAATAAAGTGAAATTAATGATTTTCACTAAAACACTTTAAGTAGGGGCACCTGGGTGTCTCAGTTGGTTAAGTGTCTGCCTCTGGCTCAGGTCATGATCCTGGGGTCCTGCTCAGTGGGGAGTCTGCTTCTTCCTCTGCCCCTCCCCTATGCTCCTGCTCTCTCACTCTCAAATAAGTAAATAAAATCCTTTAAAAAATAAAAAATCAGGGCACCTGGGTGGCTCAGTCTGTTAAGCATCTGCCGTCAGCTCAGGTCATGATCCTTGCTCAGCAGGGAACCTGCTTTTCCCCTGTCTGCCATTCCCCTGCTTCTGCTCGCTCTCTCCCTCTCTCTCCTTCTCTCTCTCTCTCTCTCTTTCTCTCTGCCAAATAAATAAACTTTAAAAATAAAAAATAAAATGCTTTAAGTAAAATGATTCTGTTAAGATTTCTGGAGCATTATAGAGTAGATTATCAGTCCCAGAGTAGACCAAAGAGACTGGCTTCAGCTGCAGCCTGTTCCTTCTCTGAGCACGAGGGTACTCTGGTGGCTCACAGTACCATAGCCCACATGGAAAACCTGTGTCCCTGTTGTAAAGAAGCTGAGGATTGGCCTGGCCTCTTGAGGACCTAATCCGAGCAAAGTTGGAAAACAGCCAGAGAGCTGGGGCCAATGAAGAAAACTTTCTCCATTGGGCCTGGCCATTAACCAAGATAATATGTATTTACAAAAGTACATTTTATTTTTTTCAGCACATCTGTTTTTTCTAGTAGTTTATTTTTTAGAGCAGTTTTAGGTTCACAACAAAATTGAGGGAAAAGTACAGAGCATTCCCATATATTTCATGCCCCACACAGGGACAGCCTCCCCCACCAGATTA
The DNA here is from genome assembly GCA_004024625.1 of Mellivora capensis. Lineage (NCBI taxonomy): Eukaryota > Metazoa > Chordata > Mammalia > Carnivora > Mustelidae > Mellivora > Mellivora capensis. Next base: position 20,890 of record PISX010028097.1, read on the forward strand.
TGTACTACCAGAGTAGTACATTTGTTATAACTGAGGAGCCTCCATTGATATATCATCACTCAAAGTACATAGTTAACATTAGGCTTCATCTTGATACTGTACATTCTAGGGGTTTTGACAAATGTATAGTGACATAAATTCCCATAGATTACAGTATTTACAGGATAGTTTCACTTCCCTAAAAATCCTCTCTGCTTTGCCTATTCATCATTGCCTCCCCCTAACCCTTGGCAACCACTGATCTTTCCCTTTTTTTTTCTTTAAAGACTTTATTTGTCAGAGAGAGAGAATGAGCACAAGCAGGGGGAGTGGCAGGCAGAGGGAGAAGCAGGCTCCTCACTGAGCAAGGAGCCTGATGTGGGACTCAGTCGCAGGACCCAGGGATCTTGACCTGAGCAGAAGACAGATGTTTAACAGACTGAGCCACCCAGGCATCCCACCACTGACCTTTCTGTTGTCTTTTTAGTTTTGCCTTCTCCCAAGTCAGTATGTAGCCTTTTGAGATTGGCTTCTTTCACTTAGTAATACGCATTTAAGTTCCTCCATGTCTTTTCATGTCTCAATAGATCATTTCTTTTTCTTTTTTTAAGTTTTTATTTTAACTCCACTTAGTTAACATACAGTGTTACAGTAGTTTCAGGTGTACAATGTAGTGATTCAACAGTTCCACACATCACCCAGTGCTCATCATGACAAGTGCCCTCCTTTATCCCCAGCACCTATTTCACCCATCCTCCCCCCACTCCACTCTGATAACCAACAGTTTGTTGATTATCGTTAAAAGTCTGTTTCTTGGTTTCCCTCTCTCTCTCTCCCTCTTCCCATTTGGTTATTTGGTTGTGTGTGTGTGTGTGTGTTTTTTTTCTTAAACTTCACATACATGTGAAATCATATGGTATTTGTCTTTCTCTGACTGACTGATTTCACTTAGCATAATACTCTCTACCTCCATCCATGTCATTGCAATGGATGCATTTCTATAGCTGAGCAATATTCCATTGCATATATATGCCAGATCTTTTTATTTAATTTTTTTTATTTCTTTTCAGCATAACAGAATTCATAGTTTTACACCACACCCAGTGCTCCATGCAATGCGTGCCCTCCACAATACCCACCACCAGGCTCCCCC
>PISX010028098.1:0-22021 GCA_004024625.1 Mellivora capensis
TACAGATGGCTATCAGACACATGAAAAAATGTTCATCATCACTAGCCATCAGGGAGATTCAAATTAAAACCACATTGAGATACCACCTCACACCAGTTAGAATGGCCAAAATCAGCAAGACAGGAAATAACGTGTGTTGGAGAGGATGTGGAGAAAGGGGAACCCTCCTACACTGTTGGTGGGAATGCAAGTTGGTGCATTTCATGGTTTTAATTTCTATTTTATTATGAGTGAGATTGAGCATTTTCATACACTTAAGGTCAATTTTTATGACAACATGTCATTTGCTCATTCTTCTGTTGTGTTACTGGTCTTTTTCTTACTGATTTGTAAAAAGTTCTTTATTGGGGGACGCCTGGGTGGCTCAGTTGGTTAAGCGGCTGCCTTCGGCTCAGGTTATGATCCCAGGGTCCTGGGATCGAGTCCCCCATCGGGCTCCTTGCTCGGCAGGGAGCCTGCTTCTCCCTCTGCCTCTGCCTGCCACTCTGTCTGCCTGTGCTCGCTCTTTCTCTCTCCCTCTCTCTCTGACAAATAAATAAATTTAAAAAAAAAAGTTCTTTATTGGGGCACGCGGGTGGCACAGTCGGTTAAGCGTCTGCCTTCAGCGCTGGTCATGATCCCAAGGTCCTGAGATTGAGCCCCACATTGGGCTCCCTGCTCAGCAGGGAGTCTGCTTCTCCCTTTCCGTCTGCCTGACACTCCCTCTGCTTGTGCTCGCTCACTGTCAAATAAATAAATTCTTAAAAAAAAAAAGTTCTTTATTAAGGAAAATAGCCCTTGGTCTGTGATACGAGTTGCAGATACTTTACCTCTGTCATTTGTGTTTTGACTTTATGATATTGTTTCCAGGCAGATTTTTTTCAAGTCAAATTGATCAATATTTTTCTCTGTGTTTCTGCATTTTTGTCATATTGAGAGAGGCATTCCTCACTCCCAAGTTGTTTTTTTTTAAATCCCCTGGTATTTTCTACATAGAAATTTATTTTGGTATAAGATAAAAGATGTGAATCCCAACCTTACTTTTTTCCAGATGCCCATCCAGCTGTCCCGGCACTACTATATACTGAATTACCTTTCTTTCCCCCATTGAGTTGAAGTGCATGCTTTATTATATACAAGTTCCCATATGTGTCAGAATAGTTATCTTTTGATTATATTAATGTCATCTGTAGCACACTCCCAATCTATGTTTTTTGATGTTTATTGAGCACATCCTGTGAAGAGCTACAGTAAGATACAAAATGGGCCATAACTTTTGCCTTTGAAATATTAACATAGTTTACCAAAACAAGAAAACTAGCACATATGAGCTAGAGGTACTGACTCTATCTAAAGCAGGAGGGGGAGATCATGTGAGCTGAGCAGTTGTGGATTTTTTTTCTTATGTACCAAAATTTTTTTTCTTATGTACCAAAGCAAATTCTGCTGACCACTTTCACATTTTTTTCCATTATAAAATGAATATATACTCAATACCATTATCTTTTTTTAAAGATTTTATTTATTTATTTGACAGAGATCACAAGTAGGCAGAGAGGTAGGCAGAGAGAGAGGGAGAAGCAGGCTCCCCTCGGAGCAGAGAGCCCGACTCAGGGCTCTATCCCAGGACCCTGGGATCGTGACCTGAGCCGAAGGCAGAGACTTTAACCCACTGAGCCACCCAGGCGCCCCTCAATACCATTATCTTAAAACTTTAGATAGAGTATGAAAGTAAAATGGGAAAATTCTCAACTTTACTCAATTCCAACTCTGCAGAGAATTTGGCTTCCCTAGAGGGCTCTGGATCCCATCTTCTGTTGTGACCTTGTCTCACCAGTATTCTTTCTCTCTCTGCCTCTGTCTTTCTCATTTTCAGCTTCATTCCCTTCTGGCTCATTCTCTACAGTCTGTAAACATGCATAAGATCTTGCCATATTAAAGCAAGAAAACATCACTTTGCCTTTCTTTACCTCATATCGTATCTAACCAAATTATCGCTCATCTAGTTATTAGATAAATCTAACCCTTCCCTGACTACTGCACCCTTTAGAGCAGATCTCTCTGTAGTCTGATTCTAGATTAGACTAGACTAGACATGCTCAGCCTATGAAACTCAATACTTTGAGAGCTGCCCTTAAAGTTCAATTTGGCTCTGGCTTCTTCTCACTCGTTCATTGAGAGGTGTAGGTTTGTTCACATGTAAGCCTGGAAATACAATTCAGTTTGGATCTCTTAGTGTACTTAATGTACTGTAGTCTTCACCAAAGATTGTATATAAATCCATGGGTCAGCATAAGAATTGAGCTAAAGGGTCTTTTCTATTTACCAATTCAGCAAGTATGTAATCAAGCACCAGGCACATCAAGGTACTGAGTGGTCACCTTAAACATTATGTCCCGAGAGGTTCGCCAGATCTGCTCCCTTGCACTTTTGCAATTATTTTACTCAGGTTTTTTTGTAATTATTTCATCATCTACCTAGTATTTTGACAAAAGTAGTAGATGAAAATTGAAGAAAGGTCACTGGATTTGGCAAGTAGGTCTCTGTTAATATTCAAGAATGAAGATTGGGGGCTCAGTGGGTTAAGGCCTCTGCCTTCAGCTCAGGTCATGATCTCAGGGTCCTGGGATCGAGTCCCACGTCAGTCTCTCTGCTCAGCAGGGAGCCTGCTTCCTCCTCTCTCTCTCTGCCTGCCTCTCTGTCTACTTGTGATCTCTCTCTGTCACATAAATAAATAAAATCTTTACAAAAATAAAATAAAAAATAATTAAAAAAAAAAGAATGAAGATTGAAGGGGGGTGATTGGGTAGAAATTGCAGAATAGGGACACCTGGGTGGCTCATTCAGTTAAGTGTCTGCTGTGACAAATAAATAAAATCTCAAAAAAAAGAAGAAAGAAAAATAAATTGCAAGATATTATGAAGGAAGTATAGGATCATAGACCTAAATGAGAAAGCTAAAACTGGGTGGGGGGGGGAGCTGAAACTATATAACTTTTAGAAGAAAATAAGGAGAGAATCTTTATGACCTCTGTGTCTCACTTCAGGCTATTTTAACAAAACTCCATAAACGGGTGGCTGGTAAACAACAGAAATTTATTCCTCATGATTCTGGCGATTGGAAGTCTGAGAGCAGGGTACCAGCCTTGTCCGTTTCTGGTAAGAAGATCTTCCATGTTGCAAGCCACGCACTTGCAGAGGATAGCAAGCCATGTCTCACTTTAAGGGCACTAATCCCATTCATGAGAACTCCACCCTTATGACTCCATAAATTCTAATGACCTCCCAAAGGCCTACCTTATAATACCATCACTTTTGGGGGCTAGGACTTCAACATATGAATTTTGAGAGGACTAGTAAATATTCAGGGCATAACACTAATTAGGCAAAGAGATCTTTGATTTGATACCAAAAATCTGATTTGTAAAAGGAAAAATTTTATGTATTGGATTCTTCAAAAATTTTAAAATTTTGTACTCTGAAGACAATGTTGAGAACATAAAACAGACTGAAAGAAAATATCCACAGATCATATAACTGAAAAGGCACTTGTATCCAGTATATAAAGAGAACTCTTACAATTTGGGGTGCCTGGCTGGTCAGTCAGTGGATCTCAGGGTTGTGAGTTCAAGCATTCAAGCCCCACGTTGGGTGTACAGATTACTTAAAAATAAAATCGTAGGGGTTCCTGAGTGGCTCAGTTGGTTAAGCATCTGCCTTCCATTCAAGTCATGATCCCAGCCAGGGCCCTGGAATCGAGCCCAGCATCTGGCTCCCTGCTCAGCAGAGAGCCTGCTTCTCCCTCTCCCTCTGCCTGCCACTTTGTGTACTTGTGTTCTCTACCTTTCTGTCAAATAAATAAAATCTTTTAAAAAGATAAAAATAAAGTCTTAAAAAATAATTCTTACAACTCAGTAATAAAAGAAAGAACCCAGGGGCGCCTGGGTGGCTCGGTGGGTTAAAGCTTCTGCCTTCGGCTCAGGTCATGGTCCCAGGGTCCTGGGATCGAGCCCCGAATCGGGCTCTCTGCTCAGCAGGGAGCCTGCTTCCTCCTCTCTCTCTGCTTGCCTCTGCCTACTTGTGATCTCTGCCTGTCAAATAAATAAATAAAATCTTTAAAAAAAATAAAAGAAAAGAAAGAACCCAATTTAAAAATGAACAAAAGATGGATGCCTGGGTGGCTCGGTTGGTTAAGTGTCCAACTCATGATTTTGTCTCAGGGATGATCTTGCGGTCATGAGATTGAGCCCCAAGTTGGGCTCTGCACCTGGCACACTGTCTGCTTGGGATTCTCTCTCTCTCTCCTTCTGCCCCCTCCCCCAACACACTCTCTCAATAAATAAATGAAATCTTTTTAAAAAGTTGACAAAAGACTTACATACACATTTCATCAAAGAAGATATGCAAATGGTTAATAAGCACTTGGAAAGATGTTCAACATCATCAGCCATTAAAGAAATGCAAATTAACAGGGAAAACTGTCTGACTCGATCAGTAAAGCATAGAACTCTTGATCTCAGGGCTGTAAGTTCAAGCCCCACAATGGGCAGGGAGCCTACTCAAAAACAAACAAACAAACAAAAACAAATTAAAACTATGGTGAGATACTATTTCACACCCATTAGAATGTATATAATGAAAAAAGATCATTACAAGTGTTAGTGAGGATGTAGACAAATTGGAATGTTGTTGGTAGGAAGATAAAATGGTAGAACCATTTCAGAGAACAGTTTGGCACTTTTGTAAAAAGTTACACATATACTGGGGCACTTGGATGGCTCAGTCAATTAGGCGTCTGCCTTTGGCTCAGGTCTTGATCTCGGAGTCCCAGGATCAGCCCTGCATCTGGGCTCCCCGCTCAGCGGGAAGTCTGCTTTCCTTCTCCCTCTGCCCCTCCCCCACATACCCCCTAGCTTGTGCACACCCTCTCTCTCAAATGATAAGTGAAATTATTATTTTTTAAAGATTTTATTTATTTACTTGACAGACAGAGATCACAAGTAGGCAGAGAGGCAGGCAGAGAGAGAGGGGAAGGGAAGCAGGCTCCCCGTCGAGCAGAGAGCCAGACGGGGGGTTTGATCCCAGTACCCCGGGACCACGACCTGAGCCGAAGACAGAGGCTTTAACCCACTGAGCCACCCAGGCGCCCCAGAGAAGTGAAATTTAAAAAAAAAAGCACATAAACTTACTGTTTACCCACCAGTTCCACCCATGGACTCTATGCAAGAGAAATAAAGACATATGTCCACCCGAAGAGTGTACTTGAATTTTCATAACAGACTAAAAAGGGAAACGCTCCAATTATCCATCAGTTGGCACACGGAGAAACAAAAGTGTAGTACCTACATGATAGAATACTGTTCAGCAATAAAACATTATGCTAAATGAAACGAGCCAGACACAAAAAACTATATATCATATGATCCATTTATATGAAAAAACAAAAAGGCAACTCTGTAGAGACAGAAAACAGACCAGTGGTTGCCTGGGGCTGGGGCTAAGCAATGGGAATTGACTGTACATGGGTCAGTGAATGATGAGGTTGATGGAAACACTCTAAAACTGGATTTTGTGATGTTTGCACAATTCTGTAAATTCACTACAAATACTTAATCTGGGCACTTGAAAACAAGCAAATTTTATGCTGTGTATATATTTAGGTATGCTTGTTTACCTCAATAAAGTTATTACAAAATAGGGAGGCACCTGGGTGGCTCAGTTGATTAAGCATCTGACTCTTGGCTTTGGCTCAGGTCGTGATCTCAGGCTTGTGAGATCCAACACCCCTTCCCCTACCTTTGGCTCAGTGTGGAGTCTACAGAAGATTCTTTCCTTCCCTCTCCCTCCCCCTTTGCTCCTCCCCAACTTGCGCGCTCTTTCTTTTAAATAAATACAGAAATAAAATCTTAAAAAAAATTGGAAACAGAATAGAATTAATGTCATCAGATCATTTGTTCTAAGAATGAACAAGAGGGTTAAAAATATGTGTTAAGCCTCTCTAAACACTTGTAAGAGAAGGAGCTTGAAAAAGACTGGAGGAGGGGTGGAATAAAGGCATTCATTTAATAGACACTTCTTGAATACTTACTCTGTGGAAACTCTCCAGGAGGTCTGAAAAAGACATCTGGTTTTAAAAGAGGGGCACCTGGGTGGCTCAGTTGGTTAAGCAACTGCTTTCAGGTCAGGTCATGATCCCAGAGTCCCAGAATAGAGTCCTGTATTGGGCTCCCAGCTCCACGGGGAATCTGCTTCTCCCTCTGACCTTCTTCCCTCATGTTCTCTCACATTGTCTCTCCCTCAAATAAATAAATACAATATTTTTTAAAAAATAAAAGAGGTGGGCTCTTTTTCGTGGCGCCTCGGAGGCGGTAAGCTGCTTCAGGATGAAGCTGAACATCTCTTTCCCAGCTACTGGCTGCCAGAAACTCATTGAAGTGGACGATGAACGCCAGCTTCGTACCTTTTACGAGAAGCGTATGGCCACAGAAGTTGCTGCTGACGCCCTCGGTGAAGAATGGAAGGGTTATGTGGTCCGAATCAGTGGTGGCAATGACAAACAAGGCTTCCCCATGAAGCAGGGTGTCTTGACCCATGGCCGTGTCCGCCTGCTGCTGAGGGAGAAGGATATTCCTGGACTCACTGATACAACTGTGCCTCGACGCCTCGGGCCCAAAAGAGCCAGCAGAATCCGCAAACTCTTCAATCTCTCTAAAGAAGATGATGTCCGCCAGTATGTTGTGAGAAAGCCCTTAAACAAAGAAGGTAAGAAACCTAGAACCAAAGCGCCCAAGATACAGCGTCTTGTTACTCCACGTGTCCTCCAACACAAACGTCGGCGTATTACTTTGAAGAAACAGCGCACTAAGAAAAATAAGGAAGAGGCTGCAGAATATGCTAAACTTTTGGCCAAGAGAATGAAGGAGGCCAAAGAAAAACGCCAGGAACAGATTGCCAAGAGACGGAGGCTGTCTTCTCTGAGAGCTTCTACCTCTAAGTCTGAGTCCAGTCAAAAATGAGATTTTCTAAGAGTGACAAATAAATAAGATCAGACATTAAAAAATAAAATAAAATAAAAGAGGTGGAAGAGCCAGAAGACTGATAAGGACCAGATAGGATGGCAGGAGCAAGTTGCAGTTTATGACTTTGGTCTTTTCCTTAATGAACCCGGCAGAGCCATCTGATTGCAGTGACAAGGACCTAGAGGAGAGTGTGAGGAAGTTGGGTGAAAATGAGAGGTGAGCAGAAGAACTTTTGTTCATATGGAAGGATAATGTTGGATGTGTTCAACATACATGGAGAAAGTAGAACGCAGGGGTTGAATGAAAATCTACAATCCAGGAGTTACAAACAAAAAAGAACGTTCCCCGTCCTTACCTCCTCTCCCTTAAAAACAAAGAAAATTACTTCCGGTGGTCAAATTTATAGGCGTGTTGGATGACTGAATTTACAACCAATCTTCAAACTCAAAAGTTTTAGCTTTTATGGCTATAAAAGTCCTTGTCTCAATGGTTCACCATTTCACATGATAGCAGATGCTGTGGATTACCTACCCAATATCCTTTTCCCCTTCTTCATTGCCTGCAGAGACCCAATATTATTTGGTAAGGTGTAACTGCTCCCACAGAAGTCACAGATCCAGAGGCAAATTTGATTGGTCTCAATAAATCCCAGTGGTCCCATTTCTTTGTCTATGGTTTAGAGATGGGCGTGTTACTCAGTGATAGCCAATGACATGTGTAGAGGATCTACAAGGACTTGTGGAAAAAGTGTTCTCTGTTTGTTGGAGAAAAGAAAAGTCCCCTCTAGTACTCTGGACATGTTATATCTGGATGTGACACCTGGAAATACTGTAGACAGCCTGAGGATAACACTGGTCATTTAATGAGAGCAGAACAGAGAGAATCACAGGAAGATGGACCCGGAACCCTAGCATCTAACACCCAGAGTTAGGGTCTCCTGCGAAATTACAGAATCTGGAAGAAGCAACCGCTTGGATGTTGAAAGGTTCTGGGAGCACCGAGAGGCAGAGGGCAGCAGAAAATCAGCCAGATCCTAAAATCATTGGGTAGATATAAAATGCTTAATGGTTTGGGACAACAGTGTCAATAATTTAAAGAAGAAAATGTAAAAGGACGGAATTAATAGTGGATGTGTGGAAAGAGGAAGAGAAAAGGTACAGAGGGCAAAAATGATAAAAGATTAGGTTTTGTTTTGTTTTGTTTTGAAGTCAGAAAAAGTTCTTGTTCTATCAGAAGCAAACAAACAAACAAAATGGCAGTACACGTTCAAGACAGGCAGGATATTCTTTGAATGAATGCTCCTTGTTCCTTTTTTTTTTTTAATTTAAGATTTTGTTTGTCAGAGAGAGAGTGAGAGCATCCGCAAAAGCAGGGGTAGCTGCAGGCAGAGGGAGGAGCAGGCTCCCCCACTGATCAAGGAGCCCGATGTGGGACTCGATCCCAGGACACTGGGATCATGATGGTTAACCAACTAAGCCGCACAGACACCCTGATGCTCCTTGTTCCTAACCTAAATATGGACACCCTACTGTATGATTATGGCTGTAGGAGATTTTGAGTTTCTGGTAAAAACTCTTAGGTTAGCAAATTCCATTAGGACTGCCTTCTTGACGTTTACCATATGCTTCACTCCTTAAAAGGAAATTTTAACCAGAGCCAAGCATCTGTCATCACCACCGTTAAGTATGTGTTGATTCCACTGTCCTTCTTTCCTGTTATTAGATATTGGGTACTTCATAATTTTCACATTTCTGATTGGGTGCATTCTCCACTGACAAGAAACTCAAAAGTATGCCTTCTTTCTTTCTTTTTTTTTTTTTAATATTTTTTTAAAGATTATTTATTTATTTATTTGAGAGAGAGACAGTGAGAGAGCATGAGCGAGGAGAAGGTCAGAGGGAGAAGCAGACTCCCCGTGGAGCTGGGAGACTGATGCGGGACTCGATCCCAGGACTCCGGGATCATGACCTGAGCCAAAGGCAGTCATCCAACCAACTGAGCCACCCAGGTGTCCCGGTATGCCTTGTTTCTGATAATGAACCACAAAATAGAATGGATGCCTTAAAATCCTAATGTAATCCTCAAAAGTTCATTTTACCCAAAACTTAATCTCTTCCCTCTCTTGACCTCTTTTCCCTCCGCTCTACACCAAACACTCTCACCCTGAAATGAGTCACCATCTTACGACAAAAGCAGTTTGGGGCAGTATCCACTGGTTACTGTTTGAGAAGTACTAACACTCCAAAACAGGGAAAAGACTAACAGCAGAAGTATATACACACTTTATATTAAAAATGTTCAGTTCTGGGGGCGCCTGGGTGGCTCAGTGGGTTAAAGCCTCTGCCTTCGGCTCAGGTCATGATCCCAGGGTCCTGGGATCGAGCCCCGCATCGGGCTCTCTGCTCAGCAGGGAGCCTGCTTCCCTTCCTCTCTCTCTGCCTGCCTCTCTGCCTCCTTGTGATCTCTGTCAAATAGATAAATAAAATCTTAAAAAAATTTTTTTTAAAGTTCAGTTCTATAAAATATATATACATATATATGAAAAATATAAAGACTTGTGGTAAAAAATTATCCAAAACTTGCAAACAAGGGAAAAGATGAGGGCCACACATCTTTTTCATTATTATACTGCCAGCATTATGGCAAACTATGTTTGACTTGGCTGTTTACTATTTGATTAAAGCCCAGATACTGTCCATTCACGTGTTAATTAAAAAATTTCTGTCCAGTAGAGAAGGTAATCAATAGGTTTATTTGCCTCTAGGACATTAACCTAGCAATTGTATTCTAACATTCCTTTGTGAAAGCCTATACATTCTTAGTTCTTCAAAATATTTTTTTAAAAGATTTTATTTATTTATTTGACAGATCATAAGTAGGCAGAGAGAGGAGGAAGCAGGCTAACTGCTGAGCAGAGAGCCCGATATGGGGCTCGATCCCAGGACCCTGAGATCATGACCTGAGCAGAAGGCAGAGGCTTTAACCCACTGAGCCACCCAGGCACCCCTCTTCAAAATATTTTTGAACCAGTTTTACGGTCTTACTGGTCCCTTTCGTCAGTAAGTTAGTAAGTCTCAGTCACGTGTTCATTTTATATTGGTATGAGAGTTACGGGTTTTTATACTTTTTTAAACTATACTCTCACACCTGGTAGCCCATCTGATAAAAGTACTAATGGGGACATAATTTTGACATAATGGAGTGACATAATTTAAACTTTCAACTTTTGACATTTCCACCTGTGAGAAGAGCGGGGGAACAGGAAACAGGCAGAAGATGAAGAGGCCAGGTTGCAAAGTCAGACAAATAAAGGAAAACTGCCATATGAGAAGTCACCCCATTTTGGGTTCCAGCTGGCCCTGGCAAGCAAGTGGTGTCACTATCTTCCTGACTTGGCCCCTAGACAGGCCTACCCTCGTACATCCCAGTTAACCAGGGGGACTTCAGACTAAGAGTGCTGAGAGCAGCAATCTTGCTGGAAAGGCTGGGGAAAGGGTGGTAGCCAGGACAATTGCCTTGAACACATATAGCAAGTACATCGTTTTTTAAGATTTTATTTATTTATTTATTTATTTATTTATCAGATAGAGAGCACAAGCAGGCAAGGTGGCAGGCATAGGCAGAGGGAGAAGCAGGTTCCCCGCTGAGCAAGGAACCCGATGTGGGACTCGATCCCCATGACCTGAGCCGAAGGCAGCAACTTAACCCACTGAGCCACCCAGGTATCCCCATGGCAAGTACATTGTACATCTTAAAGCCCTCTCCAGCCACTCCTTGGCTCTGCCATTATCCGCAGCCATAGTTCCACCTTAAAGAGAACTGGGATATTTAAGTATTCCTGCTAAAATTAAAAACAAAAAGCCCCCACTACCATTAGAGGGCAGTGTGTATGTGTGTGTGTGTGTGTGTGTGTGTGTGTGTGTGTTTAATCTATCAAAAGGCAGCTTTGGCTTGGCACTGGAAGGATGTTAGTAATATTTTCTTAAAAGGTAAGCCATGTGCCTACGCTCACATCCAGAGTGAATGCTGGGGTGAACCTTTACATTGTTTTTAAATAATCTTTTTAAAATGCTAGGTTTTCTGGGGCATACTTAGATTCATTCTTTTTAAGCATCTAGTATGTGCCGAGCGCTCTTCTAGATAATAGTGATACAGAGGAGAACATGGCAGACAGGAACCCATGTTCATGCTGCTCACATTTCAGCGGGGAGAAATAAGTAAATAAGAAAAATCTCATATGACTATAAATGCTGTGCAGATAAAGCAGGGCTGTAGGGGGTTAATCCTTCCCTTAATCATCATCTCCTCCTACAATATGTAGAAAGGAAAACAGGGAAAGAAAATTCAGCCTGATAAAGCCACTGGTGGAAATTCCAAGATCATGTAACTGAAACACCTGTATGACCAAGTCACATTTTGTAACATTTTATGCCCAATAAACTTTTTTTTTTTCTTTTAAGACTTTATTTCTCTATTTGACAGAAAAAGACATAGCGAGAGAGGGAACACAAGCAGGGACAGAGGCAGAGGGAGAAGTAGGCCTCCCACTGAGCAGGGAGCCAGGACCCCGGGGATCATGACCTGAGCTGAAGGCAGGCGCCTAACGACTGAATCACCCAGGTGCCCCTAAACTTTGTATTTAAAATCCAACTTCAGGGGCACCTGGGTGGCTCAGCCGGTTAGCAGCTGCCTTCTGCTCAGGTCTTGATCCCAGGGTCCTGGGATCTGGCTCCCTGCTCGGCGGAGAGCCTGCTTCTCCTTCTCCCTCTGTGTGCCTCTCTGCCTACTTGTGCTCTCTCTGTCTGTCAAATAAGTAAATAAGATCTTTAAAAAAAATAAAAATAAAAAATAAACTCCAACTTATCTTTTCTTAGCTGTTTCTAATTTTTGTCCATTCTCATGTGTGGCTTCATCTTCTTCAAAAGGCTAATGAGAGGTCACCTTAAGGGAAAGGAGCCAGGGGTTAGTTCTTCTGCTCTCCCTCCCCCGGGGCCAATCTTTTCAGCCACAGCTGAGCCAAAGCCTCCCTTTAGGGGGAGGCTGAGGAGGTTTATGTGCAAAGGAGAATCTGTACACTCAGTTGTCTCTGAGACCGATGACGATGACCGCTGAGAAAGACCCCTCAGAGACCCTTAGAGAACAGAATACCTTCCTCTTTGTCCCCTCCCCACCATTTCCTCACGTGTAAAATGAGATGTTAAAACCTGTTTTCACTGGGCCAGCGTAAAGACTCATAAGGCAGTGTATGTGTTCGAAGCATCCGGCAAGGAGTCAGTATTCAATAGATGGAAGTTTAAAAAAATGTCTCTTGCCCTCATGCACTGCTGGTGGGAATGTCAACTAGTGCAGCCACTGTGGAAAACAGTGTAGAGTTTCCTCAAAAAAGTAAAATTAGAAATACCCTATGGTCCAATAATTCCACTACTGGGTATTTACCCAAAGAAGATGAAAACACAACTTTGAAAAGACACACGCACCTCTGTTCATTGCTGCAGTATTTACAACAGCCAAGATACGGAAGCAACCCAGTTCCACTGAGAGATGAGTGGACAAAGAAGATGCGGACTATCAGCCATAATGCACAATGGAATATTGGCCGTAAAAAAGAACCATCTTGCCATTTGTGACAACATGGCTAGACCTCGAGGGCATTATGCTAAGTGATGTAAGTCAGACAGACAAAAACAAATATCATAAGATTTCACTCATATGTGGAATCTAAAGACACAAAAGGGACAAACAGGAAATAAACTAAATGCAACAAACAGAGCCACAAAAAGAGAAGACAAGCTTATGGTTGCCAGAGGTGAGAGGTGTGGGGGGATGAACAAAATGAGTGAGGAGTGGGAGACACAGGCTTCCAGTTAATGGAATGAATAAGCATAGGGAATAAAAGAGCATAGGGAATATAGTCAATGATTCTGTAATAGAGTTGTATGGGGACAGATGGGAGCTACCCTTGCAGTGACCACAGCACATGGACTTGTCATAGCACTATGCTGGTCACCTGACACTAATTTAGCACTGTGTGTCAACTATAGTTCGATTTTTAAAAAATTATTTTTATTAAAAAAATTTTTTTAAAGATTTTATTTATTTATTTGACACAGAGAGACACAGGGAGAGAGGGAACACAAGCAGGGGGAGTGGAAGAGGGAGAAGCAGGCTCCCTGCAGAGCAGGGAGCTGGATGCGGGACTTGATCCCAGGATCCTGGAACCATGACCTGAGTGGAAGGCAGATGCTTAATGCCTGAGCCACCCAGGCACGTCCCCCCCCGCCCCAGTTTTTTTAAACTGGGGGGGGGGGGAAGGCTCTTGCCTCTAGTGCTCTTGTAAACTCCAGATACACGCTAATGTGTACATCTCTATTTCCAGACATACAGAAGGAACACTAAAATTCAAGGCATCTGAGGCTGAGTGGTAATAGCTCACTGAAGAACTGAATCAAGATTTTATAATATTTTGAAGGACTGCACTAAAACCAATAGGATGAAATATTACGGAGATCAAAGTCAAGTCCAGAGCTTCCATTAAGAAATATGAACTACAGGAGCACACGCTAGGAAATAATTCACTTAACAGCAATTAGCGTGAGACAGAGGGGGTTTAATTGACAGTAGATTCAGCCTGAACAGACCACAGAGTGGCTGCCAAGGAAGCTAATGTAATCCCAACCGCACTAATTGGGGTTTAATGTCCAGATCCAGGGAAGGAATGGCCCATTGTACGCTCCCATGGCCAGTTCCTGTCTGGAGCCACGTTCTTTCGCGACCCTCATTTTAAAAGGGACATTGACAAAGTGGACCATGCCACATGAGAATCTATGGGGAGACATGCTGGGGTTTCTGCCTGGAAAAGAGAAGATTGCTCTTAATGCATATTTTTTAAAGAGTTTTTGTATGGAAGAATGCAGCAGTACTTCCGGAGGGTAACTCTGGCACGGTGAGTAGACGTCTAAGGAGCAGATCTCACCTCAATAAAAGGAAGAACTTTCTGAGGATCAGTTTCCAGCAATAGGAAGGATGACTTCCATTAAGTAATGACCTGACTGTCCCTGAAAGCAATCTAGGAAGGCAGTGATTGAGAGGTTAAGTGGATCAGTGGTTTTCAAGCCGCTTTCTAGGGAGTGGCATCCTAAGGCACTGGGGTGGAGGAGGGGAATGGTAATCATTCCAGAGTGATTAGAAAGGAAGGAGACTAAAGAGGTGGAAATGAGACCCCTACTTTAACCACAGCAACTGGGTTCTTATGTTTTCAGTTTTCCCCATTTCGGAGTTCTACTTGAGATATTTGTCAAGGGCTCTGCTGTTAAATCAAATTTTTGAAAACCACTGGTGACTGATGGCTTTCTCACCAACTCAGGTGTTGACATAACACCCATCTCTTTGGCCCAAGACTGGTCAGAGAGCATTCTAGAACAGAATCTAGATAAGTCTTAGCCCTGTCTGAGCTCAGTCATTTCTGGAACTTTCTAAATGGCCTTTCCCTTCCTTTCCCTTAAAACAAAAAAATAAGGTAGTCTTAGCCTTTCCGTCAGCAGCCCTTTGTCTGTAATCCCTCACAGCGTGCTGGATACCTAGCATTAACCTTTGAGCTTTTCCTCACAAGCCCTCTTCCCACCTTGGTTTGCCTCCTCATGCAGGCCTTCCTCCTGACCTCCGTCCTCCATCAATCTCCACTTCTGGCAGATAAGGCTTGCCTTTTCATCCCCAAGGGGGAGAGAAATCCTGAGGCCAAGGTGCAGTCAGAAGTCTAGCCCTGGACATCTGTACCTTTCCTGTCCAGCAGGCCTTCAGGAGACACGACTGGACCAGCACAGCCCTTGGAGGGGAGCTCTCCAGGTAGGATTCCTTTCTGCCCACTTGGGAGTTCCTTACACCCGCTGCTCCAGGCTTGAGCTCTCTCCTCCCTACTCAGAACCTCCTCATTACTACCATTTATACCAAGGCTTCCCAAACTAGGCTTCAAAAAAAAGTTGAGCAGTTTTTTCTAAAAGTACAGACCCAGTAACTCCACAGATGAGTTGAATTAGAATCTTGCAGGGTAGGGTCTGGGAACCTGTCTTTGTAACAAGTGTCTCCCAAGGGACCCCATTTGGGAACCGGTGGAGTCTATCACTCTCTTTGGCTCGGAGCCCATCTTACCTTTCATGATGATTCCTATCTTATGCACCATGTCTTCCCTTAAAATGAAGGAACATGCGTCATCTGGATTTGTTCCTCCACTTCCCATCACCAGGTGGGAATTCAGCAACTGACAGTGGAGGGGGGTGGAAGTGCATTAGGTAACGCCCAGAGTCTTCCACTTACTTTACAACCCACAGGACTTTGGATCGCAGAAATCTCTTCAGACTTACTTGGAGGGTTTGTTAAAACACACATTGCTGGGCCCCACCCACCCTTGGAGTTTCTGATTCAAGGTCTGGGGTGGGCCTGTAGCATTTCCAACGAATTCCCGAGACTGCCCTGTGAGAAACACTCCTGGAGACTTGCTTTCCTTCTTTCTTGTGGTGGATGTTCCTGGTTCTAATGTACGATTCCCCTTGGTTCCTATTAACTCCAACATATTCCAAAGTGCCCTCTGCTTATTGGCCTCTCCTCTCACAATAACATGATTTCTATGAGATTCATGTATACTGTGGCCTTCTATCTGGAACCTTCCCACAACCTCTGGTTCTGTGCCCATTTATCTGGGGCTCAGGGGTTCCCCTTCACAAGGAGCTTCAGAAAAGGGATCAGATTACAGTCATCCTCAAAGGGAAAGTTGTCTGTTTCGCCTGGATGGCTCAGTAGGTTAAGCATCTGCCTTCAGCTCTGGTCATGATCCCAGAGGGAGCCGGCTTCTCCCTCTCCCTCTGCTCCTACCTCCACCCCTCCCTCCCTGCCCCCTGCTTGTGCTCGCTCTCTCTCAAAAATAAATAAATAAATAAAATAAAAATCTAGAGTTTTTTGGAAAGAGTATTTCCAACAAGTAAACCAATAGCCAACAGCCCCTGAAAATAGACACATATATTAGGATGACACTGGGGGCGACGGGCCCACCCTGACCCACATGTCTCTTGGACAAAGCAGTGAAGTATTGCTATGGGAAGGCATCCTGTCTGTGGCCACAACTGTGAGAACATATGAAGCCCTGCAGGCCAGGAGGCATTAATTTTGTAGTATAAGTTCGATAGGCTGTAGAGGATCCCCAGGGGAGGTGGGGGGCACAGCGCTGTGTGGGCCAGGCAGCTCCTGTGAGGTAGTGAGCATGTTTACTCCCAAGGCTCAGGAGAGATAATTCCACTTCTTCTTTCTGTGGAAAAGCCCCCACCCGTGCAGGGTGTGGCAAGAGCGGACCTGAGGAAGAACTTTTGCTCAATAGGAAATGAGCTCCCGTGTTGCAATGCGGAAGTCCTGCCCGGCTTCAGTTGGATGGTTTTGAATTACAAAGAGAAAAGAATGTGTCAAAAGTGAACTTGATAGTAGAAAATGGAAGCAGCCCAAGCATCCATCAGTAAGACGTTATTCCTTTTCCTGCTCGGGGTGCCCCCCCCCAAAAAAAGACATTGGTTAAATAAATTGTAGAGTTGTCCATGATGGCATACTGTGACACACATAGGAAAAAGGAGGTAGGGCTGGACTAGTGACCTGGAAAAGTCTCCTAGTTACACAGTTAAGCGATAAAAACAAGCTGCCAAATGAGTATATTATAATCCCATGATTTGAAAAATATATCAGTAAAAACTCTTGAAGAATGATCACAAGAGAACTGTTAACAGCTGCCTCTGAGGAGGGAAGGGAGGTTACCATGGGAGGTGGGGAGCTTGAGAGTTTAGGTGGGATTTTTAATTTTTTAAAATTGAATTTCTGTATGGTTTGAGATTTTTTACATGTAATTAGAAGAAATACTAGCTAATGCTGAGTACCAGACACTGTTTTTAACCTATTAACTTACTGAATCTTTCCCATAAATCGATGGAGACAGGTATTATTAATTTCCCCCATTTTACAGATAAAGAAACTGAGACGCTGCATTTCAATGGCCTATCCAAGGCCGCACAGATAACAAGTAGAAGAGCGGGGATCTGAACCGAGATCAGCTGGCTCCAGAATTTGTGCACTAAACCCTCTTACTAATACATTTCTCAACGGACTATTAACTGTACCTCTAGTAGTAGCCTAACTAAAAACAAACCATACACATAGAAAGAAAAATGGAATTTAGGTTCTCTAGAGCTGTCCTTTTAAAATATTGATCCAAAAAAGAAAAAAAAAATACTGATCCAAAGATTCATTCTGAATTCCAGCTGAGATAGGGTAATCCAAGCATAAAATAAGAGTGATTTCAGAGCATGGGAAAGCCTTGCTTCTCTTCCCTCTCACAAACTGCTGGTTAACATTTCTTTCTTTCTTAAAACTTTATTTATTCATTCATTCATTTAACAGAGAGCGGAAACACAAGCAGGGGCAGAGGGAGAGGGAGAAGCAGACTCCCAGCTGAGCAGGGACCCAGATATGGGGATATGGGGCTTGGTCCCAGGACCCTGGTATCATGACCTGAGCCAAAGGCAGCTGCTTAATGAACTAAGCCACTAAGGCACCCCTAATGATTCTTGAACAAGGGCAAAATGTTTTTACTACGGAACAGAGGTAAGGTTTAACTTGCAAATATTTTGGCACAAGATGTAACCATTTCAGATAAGATTGTATAAATCTCTGATTTACTACTAGTTGGGTGTGGATAGCAATTCTACACAAAGATCAGGTCATGATAGGGGAAGGGGAAAGACAGAAAGGAATGAGAATCTGAGAGTACCATAAAGTTGATCTGGGGAGGCTGGAGGCAGCAGATTATTACATACTAGCTTTTAATGCCACTGCTTGACAGTGATAAGAACCTTGCTTTTTATAAGTACTTGCCCATGTATTTTACACATTTGATCTTTACAACTTCTTTAAAATCATTTTTTTTTAAAAAGGGAAAAAAATTCTAGTTGATACAAGCTCTAGAAGTTTAGGGTAATGAGTGCCCCTCCCCCCCACTAGGACCTGAAAACACCAGGCTGCCGTCCAACTGGTACTCCCCAGGTGTCCAGTTGGGATGACAGAACAGGAACCCTGGTCAACCAAGAAGCAAGGGGGCCAGGCTCTTTGCCCTTCCAGCACCCCACCTGCATTTCTGAGATCTTCTTCCAACTCCTTTTCCTTCTGTCTTTGCTTCCCATCTTTCTCCAACTCCAAACTCACATTCGCCGTCATGAAAAGCAGGAAAATACACTTATTAAAAGATTTTATTTGTTCATTTGACAGAGAAAGACACAGAGAGAGAGAGGGAACACAAGCAGGGGGAGTGAAAGAGGGAGAAGCAGGCTTCCCGAGGAGCAGGGAGCCCCCATGTGGGGCTTGATCTGAGGACCCTGGGATCGTGACCTGACCCAAAGGCAGCAGCTTAACAACTGAGCCACACAGGCGCCCGAAAATACATATTTTTAAGAAAGAAATTTGCGGGGTGCTTGGGTGGCTCAGTCGTTAGGTGTCTGCCTTCGGCTCAGGTCATGATCCTGGGGTCCTTGGGGACATCCTGCTCCGTGGAAGCCTTCTTCTCCCTCTCCCAACTCTTTCTGCTTGTGCTCCCTCTCTCGCTGTGTCTCTGTCAAATAAATAAAAGCTTAAAAAAAAATAAGAAGAAAGAAATTTGCTCTACTAATAGGGTTGGATTGGTAACCCTATTCAGTTGAGTCCAATTAAAAGCCCTGATAATTCTTTGAACTCCTTTCCACTTAGTCACCTAATTAGGTTGGGTAAAGTTTCATAACTCAGTGGCTTCATTTCTTAATTAAATTCAATTTATCAATTTACTCCATTCAATCTTGAATTTTTCTCATATTCTCTACACCTTCTGGTGCTACAATAGTTTTACATATTTAAATGATCTCCTGGTGGATATGGTGTCTCTCCCATGTTTTTGTTTGACTCTGTGGTCACACCTCCTAAAAAGGCCAGGCTAATGACAAAAAGACACGGCTATGCTCCACAAATCCTTGAGATCTGGAGGAGAAAGAAATGTACAAATGCTAATATACAAATACAAAATATACTACAGTTCCCCTGGGGTAATTGGATGACTCTTGAAATTTCCTGCAGTGTGTGCTTGGACTAGTAGTGGAGGGTAAAAGCACTGAGGAGCAAGAAAATTAACAACCAAAAAGCTAAAGTGCACTACAAGGAAGGCATCTCATGATTTTTGTTTTTACAGTTTCTGCATTTTATTTGTGCCCTTACCTCAACCCACATAGTTCTAAAAAATAACCACCAGGGGGCAGGAGTGTGACAATGTCAGATGCTTGAATCTGCAGGATTTGGAATCCTTTCAGAGAATTTCCTCACAGAGAAATTTCAGTTTGGATGATACAGATTAAGAAACTAAGGCAGACGGAAGTAAATAGTAGGCAACCTAGCATCATGTGAGTGGCAGAGGTAGGATTTGAACACTGGTTTCAGTGATCTGTCAACTAGTCTCTTTTAGAACTCAGCCTGTCTTTGTAGCTATGATTTCTACATCTGCCCTTACAAATCCTACCAATGTTTACAACCTCTCAAAAAAAAAAAAAAAAAAAAAAGGACTTGATGAAGACCCAGGACTCTGTACTCCATTTCTTTTGAAACAACAAAAAAAATTATTCTCTCGTCAGGATTCAGCTACCATCTTGTCAAACTCAAAAGGCCAGGAATGTTCTGGGTCACAGGGACCATTTAGGAGACAAGCCCAGAGTACCATCGTCTGGGATCTGGGCCACCAGCCTGTGACCCTGAACATGCAATGGCAGAGATGCTCTTCAGGATTTCTAGAGAACCCACACATGTTGGCACACTGCTAATTTCAGCAGTGAAACATCTCTAATATCCATCCTGCTCATTAACAAAGCCTCTGATGGGACCTTGACACAGAACGACTTGTTTCCAGTGAGATGGAGTGCTTAAAGGGACAGAGCCTTGGGGCTTCATCAAGTCCACAAAGCTAATTTTAGGACTGTTTTTATACCGCTTGATAATGAACATTATGTGTGTGTGGCCAAACTTGGGCTGAGACTTGCTTTCATTGCAGGAACTTCATCTGTTGGCTACCAAATCAGCCCTAATAATTATAAACAGCCCAGTTGCCTTAGGCTAGTGCAATATGTTTTGTTTGCACCCTGCTTTGGAAAAAAAATTCCTCTCTGCAGACATATCTGCATCTCTTTCCTTCTTCCATGTGAGAAAAGTAGTCACCTTCATACTTAATGCCAATCGTTCACCACTTGCCAGAGAAAGCATCTTTCTCTTTGTTACTCACAGGCCTGATTCCCACAGCTCCTTTTTTGTTTTTGTTTTCTCACAGTTTGTTGCCTGTGTGTTAGGTAATTAACAAGCCCTTTGGCAACTTTTCCTAAACTGGGTTGTAACACTTCGCAATT
Organism: Mellivora capensis; assembly: GCA_004024625.1. Taxonomy (NCBI): domain Eukaryota; kingdom Metazoa; phylum Chordata; class Mammalia; order Carnivora; family Mustelidae; genus Mellivora; species Mellivora capensis. Next base: position 20,434 of record PISX010028098.1, read on the forward strand.
CACTTTTTGAAAGAAAATATTTATATCAAATATTTAAAGCCGAAGTCAACTTTAAAATACAAGATGCAACTGAAAAGAGAAGAAATATATTTAGTTATTATGAGATGGCTATTTTTACACCTTTCTTTCTTTCTTAGGAGTTAGTTGATACTACTGTTGATACTACTAAGTCCTGAAGAGTCAACTCAGAAATTATGACCCCCACCCGCCCCAACATCCATCTCCATACCCACTGCGTTGTCCTGACTTTTATTATCTGTTGTCTGCATTGTTATTATTGTCTAGATTGGTTTCTATTCTTGTTCCATAGTTCTTTTTACATTATTGAAGTGTAGCAAAGTGTGTCAAATTTTTTTTAAGGATTTTAAGTACTCTTGGGCGCCTGGGTGGCTACCTAAGTGTCTACCTTCGGCTCAGGTCATGATCCCAGGGTCCTGGGATCAAGTCCTGAATCAGGCTCCTTGCTCAGCTGGAAACCTGCTTCTCCCTCTGCCTGCTACTCCCTCTGCTTGTGCTCTCTCTCTCTCTCTCTCTGACAAATAAATAAATAAAAACTTTAAAAAAAAAAAAGGATTTTGAGTAATCTGTACACCCAACATGGGACTTGAACTTACCACCCTGAGATCAAGAGTAGCATCTGATACTGACTGAGCCAGCAGTGTGCCCCAAGTGCATCAATTTTAAATGTGCAGTTCGGTGAATATTTTCTTTCTTTCTTTTTTTTTTTTTTTTAAGGTCAGGAACACGGCAGGGATGTCCATTATCACCACTGCTATTCAACATAGTACTAGAAGTCCTAGCCTCAGCAACAAGACAACAAAAAGAAATTAAAGGCATCCAAATCGGCAAAGAAGAAGTCAAACTATCACTCTTTTTTTAAATTTTTTTAAAATTTTATTTATTTGTCAGAGAGAGAGGGAGAGAGAGAGAGCGAGCACAGTCAGACAGAGTGGCAGGCAGAGGCAGAGGGAGAAGCAAGCTCCCTGCCGAGCAAGGAGCCCAAAGTGGGACTCGATCCCAGGATGCTGGGATCATGACCTGAGCCGAAGGCAGCCGCTTAACCAACTGAACCACCCAGGCGTCCCCAAACTATCACTCTTTGCAGATGATATGATACTATATGTGGAAAACCCAAAAGACTCCACTCCAAAACTGCTAGAACTTGTACAGGAATTTAGTAAAGTGTCAGGATATAAAATCAATGCACAGAAATCAGTTGCATTTCTCTACACCAACAACAAGACAGAAGAAAGATAAATATTGTGAAAATGTCTATGCTACCTAAAGCAATCTACACATTTAATGCAATCCCTATCAAAATCCCTCCCATTTTTTTCAAAGAAATGGAACAAATAATCCTAAAATTTATATGGAACCAGAAAAGACCTTGAATAGCCAAAGGAATATTGAAAAAGAAAGCCAAAGTTGGTGGCATCACGATTCCGGACTTCAAGCTCTATTACAAAGCTGTCATCATCAAGACAGTATGGTACTGGCACAAAAACAGACGCATAGATCAATGGAACAGAATAGAGAGCCCAGAAATAGACCCTCAACTCTATGGTCAACTAATCTTCGATAAAGCAGG
>PISX010028099.1:0-22010 GCA_004024625.1 Mellivora capensis
TCTCCTTGCTGGTTATGGGTCTGTTCAGGTTTTCTATTTCCTCCTGGCTCAGTTGTGGTAGTTTATATGTCTCTAGGAATGCATCCATTTCTTCCAGATTGTCAAATTTGTTGGTGTAGAGTTGCTCATAGTATGTTCTTATAATTGTTTGTATTTCTTTGGTGTTGGTTGTGATTTCTTCTCTTTCATTCATGATTTTTTTTATTTGGGTCTTTTCTCTTTTCTTTTTGATAAGTCTGGCCAGGGGTTTATCAATCTTATTAATTCTTTCAAAGAACCAGCTCCTAGTTTCGTTGATTTGTTCTATTGTTTTTTTTGGTTTCTATTTCGTTGATTTCTGCTCTGATCCTTATGATTTCTCTTCTCCTGCTGGGTTTAGGCTTTCTTTCTTGTTCTTTCTCCAGCTCCTTTAGATGTAGGGTTAAGTTGTGTATTTGAGACCTTTCTTGTTTCTTGAGAAAGGCTTGTACCGCTATATATTTTCCTCTCAGGACTGGCAGATAGTTTTTATTAAAGAAAGAAATACTGACTGTTGTAGAGAATTTGGATCATTATGCTGCTAATGGGAGCATAAATTGGTAAAATAATTTTGAAAACAATTTAGCATAATCTTGTAAAGAATATTCACAGACTTTACCACCTAATGATCCTTCTTCTAAATAGTCACCAATAGAAATGCTTTGAAGATTTGAAGTGGAAAATTATACAAGAAGGTTTATGACAAAAGTGTTAGTCTGAGGAAACAATAACAAACAAATATATGTATGTTACAACTAAAAAGCCAGACATGACACAGATGTTCATCTATAGAAAATGGTCAAATATGTCCTATAATATAACAGTGATATGAGTAAGCCACAACTCCGGATAAATCCCACAAGCATAATATTGGAAAAATAAAGTACATTGTAGAAGATTATATATAGTATGATGTAATTTTTATAAATCTCAAAATAAAGCAAAACTAAATAATACACCTTTAGGCATATGTATGTATGTGTATATTAACGAATAGCAAGGTAATGATTTAAAAAATCAAAATTCAAGATAATAGTTAGCCCAAAAGGATGGGAAAGTGATTTTAATTGAGGATGGAGCTATTTGTAATGCTATTTCTTAGTATGAATGGTAGTATAAATAACCAGGTTTATTAGTATTTTAAAAAATGTATATATATTATGTCTCAGCTTTTATTTATAAAAGAACACCTTTACATCTTAGTGAGTTACAACAATGATTTACTTGCTCACAGTTCAGTGGATCAGCAGCTTGGGATAGACTCAGCTATCCTTGTTCTACTGATCTTCTCTGGACTCCCACCTGATGCTGTAGTCAGTTTTTGCATCTGCTGGGGCTGGATGGTCTTACCTAGCATTATTCATGTCTGTCAGTTGGTGTAGGGTGTTGATTGGTGCTGTTGCAGCTAGGAGTGATAGGGGTGGCTAGGCCACATCTCCAGTAGGCTTATTTCCATGCTAGTCATTACAGAATTCCTAGCAGAAGGTAGAAAGCACAGTCCGATGTGCAGGTCCATTCAAGGTCTTGTATCACATTTTCTATTATCCCATAAGCCAAAACAAGTCATGTGAACCAACCTAGAGTCCATATGGGAGGGAAATACGTAAGATCACAGATATGGATAGGCATGAACAAATTGGGGGTTATTACTGTAGTTACTGTTATTACTGTAACAATCTATCACATTCATTTTCACATGCATATTACTTTGCATACATTTAATATTGTATCATAACAGTCTTAAAAAAAAAAGAGAAAGAAAATGACCAGCGCCTAGAGATAGATACAGGTGGAGTTCAGGATGTTTAATGGAGGAAAGGTAATTGTGGATCAAGCACTCAAGTCAGGGTCCAAAGAAAGGAAGCATTTGATACAAGACTTGATAAATATGGAGGGATAGGGTTTGGGGAGTGATAATGTATTGCAGTCTAACAATAAATAATCTTGAAGCAAGAAAAGGAAAGGCTGAAGTGGGATTTGTTTACTGTTTAATTTTTATTGAAACAACAGGTTTAAAAGACAGTACTTGGAAATATTAAAGCCTATAGATATATAGAATGCACCTGGTAACACAGGGATTTGAATAATAGGAGGAAAGGTGTGAAACTTACATGTTGGGTAAAAAAATAATTGAGGGAATAACATTAAAAAAAATACAACAAAACCCAGAAAACTTAATTTTGTCTCTCCTCCCAATCTCCTTTCCTCTTCACTGTAGACACACACATAACTAATTCTCTGACTGGAAACCATATTTCCCAGACCAAATTGAGACTAGTTCTATCTTCATAACAAAGTCTCACCAAGAAATAGGAGAGGAAGTGATGGATGCAACATTTTCCTCACTTGAATCAAGGAAATTGATAGGTCTGGACTCCATCTTCTTCCCTATGCTTGAACCGGAATGTTAGAATGTGGATTTTCCACCAGATTCCAGAGAGAGGGGGACTTTGTTTTTATGTTGAGTTCTCTCAGTTACAGAAGTTAGCCATTGTTGTAATTAACATAAGCTATCAGGCAGCTGTGTGAAACAAAGTATGGTGGTCTACAAGGTCAATACAAAATTTTGGCAAGAAAGAATAGCAAAAAGGATTTTATATTCATGTTATTTCTGATATATATTGGTAAAGGCTGCCTGGAAGTTATTTGTTGAGAAAGGTCTTAGGTTGAGTTTATATATGGTTTAAAAAAAAAGAAAGGAGGAGGCTGAAATTCACTAACACTGCCATCGCCTGTTCTAGCCCTTATTTCTCAACACTCTTGCTATGACTACCTCCTAGTAAGCCTCCCTCTTCACTCTTGTCTATGGCCAATCAGCTAAGGATTAGGTAAATTCTCCAAAATATAATTCTTATTATGTCTTTCCCTTGTTTAAACTGTTCAATTCCTCCCCATCTCCTGTAGAATAATATCCTAGGTCTTAAGCATACATACAAGACTCTTAACATACTGGAGTCTGTTTCCTCGTGTTTAATTGGGGATAATAACAACAACCCTCTAATAGTTCTTATGAATACTGGTAACAATCCTTTCAGCTCACACAGTATAGTTCTTGGCACAAAGAGAGAAATTCATAAGTGGTTGCTATAATTCTTGTGGCAAGAGAGTCCTGAGCAGACTCCATCAAAAATTACTGTGGGTTATGACTGTAGGAAGTAAGCTAGAAAGACAAACAGATCAGCTCACAGAGTTCACTGCATACAAACTGGCCTTCTTGAGAGTTATTGTCATGATAGACAATAAATTGAAACCTATTTTAAAGAACACACTTATCTTTAAGATGATTTCTGAATCAAAAATCTGATCAAGTTTAGAGTTTCTGCATTTATCAGGATAAAATGATGCTCTTAAGTCTTTCTTTTGTATCCTGAACATGTTCTTAGAACTTTCTTCCTGTGATCCTAAGAGCCCACATGCATGTTAAACAAGCCAGTGAAAAGAACATGAATATGGTTCTTTATTTCCTTAAAATGAACCTACCTGATTTTTGAGAAAATATTGCTTAAAGATACAGAACGTGTACTTCACCAAACACTGCACATGATACACGAAATGGTGGGAAATCAGGAAAGCCTGATACACTAATTTTATTTATGATGATTATAAAAATCCTTCTGAAAGTTATAAGTGGACTATAAGAACTCTGATATTGGAATCTAAATTTCAGAACAAAGAGCTATTATTTAGAAAATTGTGGATAAATATCTAAATTTTTTCAAACTAAAAGTCATTGCTTAAACTGTTGGGATTTGTTTCATCTTCATTGTTTACCTTCTGTCATATCAGAAGTATATGGCTGGTAACAAAGGATTTAAAAACAAATGGGGTGATACAATAAAAAGAACAATTTAGCAAGAAAAGAGGAAATTGATTACCTTAGCTGCGATTTAGAGAATGAATGGGAGGCAGGAAGAAAGCCCAGAAGGCAGAATGTCCATTCTCCACATTCTTTGTTATCTTTGCTATTCCATTATCACATTCAGGGTTGTGAATTAATGTCTACTAGACACAAAAAGAAGAGCTCAAGTATGTGGCATCAAACTTTCTCTAAAGAATGAAGCTTAGGGACCACCTTCCTCTAAATGACTTCTCTAACCAGGCAGTTTGGTAGAGGTATTTTCTCAATGGTATCTTTATGGATCAGGAGAGGTTTCCTATGTATGTTTAAAAGCAAATGAAACCTACTAGTAACAAAGGTGGATAGCTCTTGGGGCCCATGGAGCTAGAGAAGCCATAGGAGAAGCCAGAGGAGAATCCTACATGTTACAGACAGTGTTATGGTAGACTATTAATAGACCCAGTTTTTCAGCCTTTCCTGCACCATACCCTTTGTTGATGGACTTAAAGTTCCTTTCACTAAAAAGATGAATTGTATTAATTATTTTACAACTCCATTTCCTTTAATTTTTCAGGCAGTAATATATAATATGGTATCACCTACTCTATTCTCCATTAGTCCTCATGACAATTAAGATCAACTGGTACATTTCAGTTGAAAGTTCCCAATTTGTCACTCTGGAAAGCTGAAGGTCAAGTTATTTCCCAAGAATAATAAAAAATTCCCCCCTTATCTTGTGTCAAGAGAATAATTACTTAGTGACATTCTTTAAAAGAAAAGAAAGAAAAGTGTATAGTTCAATTACATGGTAGGATGATCTGATATTTACATATTACCACCTACCAGCTAATATGGTTTCTACATAGCTGTTGTCCATCATTCCTTTTATGTTCTAATTAGCAGAAGGTTATTTTTTGACAAAATAATTATTTACTTTCTGGTGAAAGATATGATAAAAAATCATTTTACAAATCATAACTGAAAACTTTTCCAAAGGAGCATACTATGGTGAATAAATTACATTAGAAAAGGATTTGCTGGGGCACCTGGGTGGCTCAGTCTTTAAGCATCTGCCTTCGGCTCAGGTCATGATCCCAGGGTCCTGCAGTTGAGCCCTGCATCAGGCTTCCTGGTAGAGGGAAGCCTGCTTCTCCCTCTTCCACTCCCCCTGCTTGTGTTCCATCTCTCACAGTCTCTCTCTCTCTCTCTCTCTCTCTCTCTGTCAAATAAGATAAAATAAAAATGTAAGGGGAAAAAAAAAGGATTTGCTATTTATGTTCTTCAAGGGCCCATCTTGGAAAATATGATTGAATAGAAAGACTACATTACTCTTTACCTGTCCCCATCCCTCTTCCTGAATATTTCCTTCTTAGAATATCATTCAAATCCAGGTTACTTCTCTCCCTGGTATCTGGAAGACTCGGATACCTTGAGTCCAGTTTATACATGTCTGTATGGGTCCCTAATGCCAGAAACTCCTTTTGTCTCTTCCCTGCTCTACTTAAGCAACCAAATGCCATATACTACTGGACACCATTTTTGTTTGGTTCCACTCTTACTATATTTATGCCTGGGAAGTCAAATGGTGGTATCACTAGATTAATGTCCTGCCCTAGCTCAAGTAATATATTTCAGTTTTAATAGATTAAAGATTAAATTTGTAGGTAGAAACTGTAGTTACAACCTGAAAGGGAATAGTTGAACAACAGGAATTAAACAACTTGGCAAGAAAGATACTTTGGTATAAGTGGGTCATTTGGTGCTTTCCTTCTCCAGAGCTCAACTTCCAAGAACTTCTCTGTAACATTGGCCTTGGACCCTCTGGCTATATTGTCCCTCACAGAAGTTCAAGAAATGGCTTGCTTACTTATTTATTTATTTATTTATTTATTTATATTAATCTCTTTACTATATGTTGGCTAACTGAACATAACTAAAAAAGAATTTAAAAAAAGAAATAGCATTTTTAATGGCACATTCTATGATAGAAGCAACATTAGGAGCAACAATAACAACCTACAAATAGCAACAGCAATGACAAACTATTGAAACTTGGTTAAAAATTCTGTATTACAGGAGCACCTGTGTGGCTCAGTTGGTTAGGCTTCTGACTCTTGATTTGGCTCAGGTCATGATTGTAGGGTCCTGTGACAGAGCCCTGCATGGAGGCTTGTGCTCACCACAGAGTCTGCTTGTCCTTCTCCCTGCCTCTCCCCCTACATTCTCTCTCTCTCTCTCTCCCTCTCCCAAGTAAATAAATAAATAAAATATTTTTAAAAATTCTGTATGAGAGGTAAAACTGATGAAAAGGGAGTTCAGTAAGAATAAACTTAGCAGCCTTTATATTAGCAGAAAATACTATATATTCTAAAAAGTATTAAAAGCAATATAAGAAGAGAAGCAAGATAATAATAATTAGTCCATATCTACTTTATCAAGCATCTCAGTAGTTTAATTTAGATAAATATTTTTTACAGATAATATATTAAGATTTTAGAATTTTGAATGGCATAGTTCTGGCTCATAAAAGGGGTCAATCTAGGGTAATCATAATTTCTCTCACCTGGATTTCAGCATCTCTAACTGGATTAACAAACCAGAGCTCTAGAGCTGATTTATACACATTTGTTAGAACATTTAAAAACAACGTTACCCTAAAATCTTTGGATACAATTTTAGTTCCAGGAAAATTAAGTATAAGTGGATTGAAGGTTTCAGTCTGAATATATTTACAGGGCATTCTAGCAATCAAAAAAATGTAACTTTAGGGGCACCTGGGTGGCTCAGTGGGTTAAAGCCTCTGCCTTCAGCTCAGGTCATGATCTCAGGGTCCTGGGATCGAGCCCCATATCAGACTTAGAGGGGAACCCGATCCCCCCCCACCGGCTGCCTCTCTGCCTACTTGTCATCTCTGTCTGTCAAATAAATAAGTAAAATCTTTAAAAAAATGTAACTTTAAAATACTCAGTCACACTACATAGATACAACTTGAGGTTGTTTTTTGGTAGGAATATGAGTAAAATAGTCATACTATATAGATACAACTTGAGGTTGTTTTTTAGTTGGAATATAAATGACTATATTAATAGGGTAGAGAAATAGTTCTATTTTATCAATGGGATCTTCATTTTAGAATCACTAATTTTAAGATTATATAAAGTGTCAACATGAAAAATCAATTTCAAACCCATGTCCTGTAATAATGAGTTTTGACTTCCCATCATGCAATTACCCAAGTTCCATATTAAGTTAATGTGAGTTAAATAAAGAATAGGTGAAATTATAAACAGCTGGTTAAATCTTTACAGGTTTAAGTACCACATTGATCTGAGGCAATAGGCAATTACTTTTTCACATGGTGAAGAGGATTTATAGTATACTTTTTCCACAAAAGCTAATGGAAACTTTTCTTGTGAAATCAGGAAGAGTGTTTTGGTGGAAAGGAATTGTTTATCTTGATTGGATATTTTCACTGTGCCATATTTTCAAGGTAATTATTTAACCAAACACAGTATCTCTAGAGCCAGTTTATCCTTAACGATCTAATTACCAGAATTGTGGTTTTTGTCAGATTTTGCCTCATGAGTCAAGGAATTTCATTAATATATTTAATATATTAAATATTTTATATTATTAAATGGATGTGTATCTTAAATTTAGGAGTCTATATCCATTATGGTATGAGAGACCATAAGCTTCCTGAAGGCAAAATTTGTATGTTTGTAGCCTTATCCCTGTTGTTTCTAGAAACTCTCCAAGTGCCAATATATCATTGACTTTGCTCAAATATAAATGAGTAGGGATGCCTGGGTGGCTCTGTTGGTTAAGCTTCTATCTTCAGCTCAGGTCATGATCTCAGGGTCCTGGAGACAATTCCCACATCAGGCTCCCTGCTCAGTGGAGAGCACACTTCTCTCTCTGCCTGTTGCTCTTCCTGCTTGTGTGTGCTCTCTCTGAAAAATAAATAAATGAAATCTTAAAAAATATATATATATAAATGAGTAGATGAAAGAAAGAAAAATACCATTTAGGTTTTATCACTTACCAGGTAAAGGACAGATGTATGTTATCAGAGTTATTTCTTGAGCTTATTATTTAGTACTTACTTAGACTTTTATATTTTTTCCTAAAAATTTTCCAAATCCAGAACTACTCATCTCTGAGTCTTTGATTTCTTTATGCCATTTATACATCCTTAGCAGTAGACTCACAGTATCTTAGGTCTTTCCTTCCAAAGGGCACTTGATTATTAATGACCTTACATAATACATTTTGTCAGGTGCTATCACTTCATGTTAAGAGCTGTTTGATTCCTATCTTGAAATATTAATGAGACTTTCCTTAACCTCTACCTAATTTTAGTCAGATGACTAATATCTAAGTCCTCACATTTTTCTGAAAGTTCTTTCCTATAACCCCTACGTTATGTGTTGAAACCTTATGTTGCAAGAAATAGAATGATTATATCTAAGTCAAAAAAGGACTTTTCTAGATAAAATAATAAAAAAATAAATAACAACAACAACAACAAAAACTGGAATTGAAGGCACAGAGAATCATTTTGGAAACTTCACTGTTACCATCCAGAGAAGCCGATGTGGTAGTATCGAATCTTCAGGCTCCTTGCCTCATTAGAGGCAACTCAGAGGCTGTTTTGCACTTGAGTGCGCTCCTATGAGGTCAGGCCAAAGAGCCTCTTAGAGAGATTTTGCCTGAGATTTCACTCATGCTTGAAGTATTCGTTTCCTACTGCAGCTGAAACAAATTACCACAAACTCAATGGCTTAAAAGTACACAAACTGGAAGTTCAGAAGTCCAGAATTGGTTCCTTTGGGCTAATGGAGTGTTGACAGTGCTGAGTCCTTCTGCAGGCTCGAAGGGAGAATTATTTCTTTGTCTTTTCTAGAGTCTGAAAGCTGTCTTCATTTCTTGACTTGTAGGCTCTTCTTTCATCTTCAAAGCCAATGAGGTAGCAGTTTCAAATCTCAGTCTCTAATATTCCTACCTCCCTCTTTCACTTCCAAGGGTTCTTCCAAGGCCTACCTGGGTAATCCAACATAATGTATTTCAAGATCATTAACATAATCATAGCAGTAAGGTTCCTTTTGCCATAAAGATAACAGATTCATAGGTTCCAGAGTTTAGAATGTGCAGTTTGGGGTTTTTGGTTGTTGTTGTGGGTGGTAGGGTGGTCTTATTCCTCCTATCACACTTAGCATCCTCCCTTACTGCCTCCCCCAATTATAATAGTTTCCCCTAGAAGCATTTCTTCAATAAATCACTTACACAGGACTCCTTGTCTAAGGAAATGTTTCTGGGAAACATGACCAAAACACAGAGCATTTGACAATCTAAGACAATAACAAATACCTATTAAAACTAAGGTATATAATTGATTCAGGGAACCTTCTGGTTTACATATTTACCTTCTCTTCTTCCCAGGGTTTCATTGAAATGATTGGGAGCAACATTTTAAATAAAGAATAAAAACATAATAGTGTTAGAAAACAGGAAATAGAGCTACCAGTGGACCAGAAAGTTTAAACAAACCCTGGAAGCTAAAAAACAGGTGGGATGGAATTAATGAAGAAAACAGAGCAGAAGAATCCAAGCCAAGATTCCAGAAGTGAGAGAGCAATCAATCCTAATGGAGCCCATGAGAAACTCTAAGATCAGTAACAATACAAAGACTAGGAGATGGTTTTGGGAATCATCAGGGAAATTAATTAATTAAATGCTTTAGTAATAGCTAGGCCTGGAGAGCTATCCCTCTCCCTCCTCTTCTGCTATATACAGAAGATATGACTGACAACAATAGCATTTACCTCCAGACTAGAACCGAACACCTGTCTGGGGAGTATACTAGAATGAGTTTGGGCCTGTGAGATAAGTGGAGAAGGATTTTAAATAGCTCCAGACCTTTACATCAGACACAGAGAAAATATTAAAAGAGAGAGAAAGAAAAGAAGAAAAAGAAATTTTCACCTGAGAGTAGTGAATTACAGTAAATGACTTTATCCCTAGAGCAAAAGTATCTTTGATTTGATAATTAAGGACATCTTTAACCTATTGGCTGGCACTGCTCTATTTCCAAGTACTCTACAAATGGTATCGATCTGTTGACATGATCCCACTGTCTAAGAAAAATCAATCGACTCTCTCATTCAAAGGTGAAGCTCTTGAGAAACTGACACACAACCAAGGAGAAAATCCATGAAACAACTCTTTACTTTCTGTGTAAATGTGAGTTAGGAGGTAAGAGCAACACGTCTTTGGAATATACACACCATAAATAGAAGAAAACATGTCTACCAACCCCCAAGAAATCAAAAGTGGTATATGGAATAAAGGGAATTTAAAATTTTCTAACAGGTATATTCTCAGGTTTCTCAAGTTTGGTACTACTGACACTTTGAACCAGATAATTTTTCGAGAGTGCTTTCCTGTGAATTGTAGGATGTTTAGCAACATCCCTGACCACTAGGTTTCAGTAGCAACTGTCATAACTGTGGTAAGTTGCCAAATGTCTTCTTGAAGGCTAATTCACTTGAGAAACACCAGGTTTATTCAGAGAGATTGGGAGACTATCATATAAATAAAGAATAGATTTATCTAAAGAATGAACAATTAACAAGACAAATTGTAATAAGTATTTTCCCCCAAAATTGAAACAAATCAACTGAATGGGACAAAGAATAAAAAGAATTAAGGGCAAAAACAAACTAAGGATTTATAATACAACAAGGAGCTCTCCCATAATGCAGAGCTAAACGCAAATGTGAAGACACATGAAATTCATGGAAGGTAGATCTAGAAGATATTTAAGAACATGTTCAGAAGAGAGGGAAAGAATGAAAATATGGAAGAAACTAATCAAATAAATATTAAAATAAAATTTTAAAATATTAAAATAAAATTTCCCCAAGCTACGGCAAAATAATTCTTCAAACTGGAAGGATGTATAATGGCCAAAAGGGCTGAACTAAGAAAGGCCTACATATGAAAGCCTCCTGGTGAAAGATCAAAATACCCATGAAGAGGGAAAAAATTCCAAAGTCTTTTAGATAAATAGATAAAACACAAAAAACAGATTATATGCAAGCGAGTTAAAGATGTTGCAGTGACTCAAAGATAACATTGGACACTAGGAAACAATAGAACAGGGCTTTCAATTTCTTTCAAAAAAATATTTCCAACTTAGAATTCTATACCAAGCCACATTGTAAAGAAAGTAAAAGGGCAAAATACATTTAAAAATTCATAATATCTCTTAGAATATTTCCTGCTCATGTGCCCCTAATGAAAATAAAATGACTCAAGAAAATTTAAAAGAGAGCTATGTGAGAAGAATATCTTCAGGGAAGAGTGAGAGCTGAGTATGGCCATGAAAACAAAAGGAAGACTGAAAACCTTAGCAGAAAATATACTGCACCATGGTGGTTGACACATTCTCCTATGGGTTTTAGGGACTTAGTAAGGCAGGAATGCATATCTTCTCTAGGAGTTTATCTCATTTCTTAATTGTGCACTAAGTTCCATTGGTATCATCACATATTGTTTTTATTTCTCATTTCTTAATTGTGCACTAAGTTCCATTGGTATCATCACATATTGTTTTTATTCTTTAGGTGTTAAAATGAGCTATTTAGCAAATCAAACAAAACTGAGTTGTTGACCAGAATGCTGAGATAATAAAATATAGACGTAAGTGTTCCAGGTACCTATTGCTGACTTGAAATCTAATAGCTTAAAACAATAATAATCATGTTATCTCTTAATGATTTGGAAGACTGACTTGTCCCAACTACTCTGTGACTACAGTCAGATGGTGGCTGGGACTAGCATCATCTCCAAGACCTCCTCCTATGTCTGGTGGTTGATCCTGTCTGCCAGCTAGGACCTCAGGTGGCCCTGTTGGCTGAGACACCTACACAAAGCCTTTCCTTGCGATCTGGATTTCTTCAGAGTATGGTGGCAGGTATCCAAGAATACCAAGAGAACAATGAAAAAGCTGTGTTGTCTTTCATTATCTCCCTTAGAAGTCAAGTAGCATTATTTCTGCTGTTTTCCAAGTAAGGGAAGAGATCCAGTATCTCCCATTTTGATGATAGGAGAGTCAACATCACATTGTAAGATTAGGCGTGGGAGATCTTACCTTGGAAAATACAATCTGCCATGATTCCCAATGCCCTTGGGATAGAAATAGAAGAGGGTAATGGAGTACAGTTTTGATAAATTCTTCATTTTTATAGTGACTAAGCAATAGTTACATTCCACATCAAAATAGAGAAGTATAAGTATATTATTTAAAATCATAACTATAATAGCAGGATTGGCCAGTTCTGGAGAGCATCTGGGGGTAGGGAATGGGGCATAGGTTTGTTTTTTTTTTTTTAACTGCCAGTCTACAGTGCTATTCATTTTACTAAATACTTTATTAAATAGTCAATATCAATTTACTAAATAAAAAGTTATTTATAATTTTAACTTTACATACATTTTTAATTTATAATAGAATATAATACATTATATAAACTTTTATTAATATCACCATTTTATAAAATGAAAGAAAAAATTGAGATACAGTGAGTATTCAGCAATTATGGACATTTATTTCATCTCTAACAACAAATATTCATTGGGCACTTAGCATCTCATGTGCTAAGATCAGGAAATTCTAGGTATTGACAAAGAGCTGAAAGGAAGGTTAACATTTATTTTTTATTTTTTATAAAGATTTTATTTATTTATTTGACAGACAGAGATCACCAGTAGACAGAGAGGCAGGCAGTGAGAGAAGGGCAGCAGGCTCCCCGCTGAGCAGAGACCCAGATGCAGGCCTCGATCCCAGGACCCTGGGATCATGACCTGAGCCGAAGGCAGAGGTGTTAACCCACTGAGCCCCCCAGGCACCCCAGTTAACGTTTATTTGGTGTGACTTCTTAATTTTTATAGTGGGAACCTATATTTAAGGAAAGATGCCTATTTTGTCCAGAAACTACAATTTTTTGGTAGTAAAAGTATTATAGGCAGAATTCTAAAGGTGTTTACACCAGCTTCTTTTTCCCTGGGTTTCTTAATCAAACCCTAATCCCTAACCTATTGTTAAGGGACTTTGCAGATGGAATTAAGGTTGCTAGTCAGGTCACTTTAAAGTAGGGAGATCATCCTGGACCACCTTCATGGGCCCCGTCTAATTACAGAAACTCTCAAAAGCAGAAAAGGAAGACAGAATAACCACAGAAGGATGTAGTGGAAATGGGTAGCTGGAGAAATGAGGCAGGAAGAGAGGTAAAGTGTGAGAGGGCCATGCCCAATATTGCTGACTCTGAAGACCGAGGAAGGCAGGCATGAGGCAAGAGAATATGGGCAGCCTCTAGAGGCTGAGCATAGTCACCAACTGATACCCAGCCAGGAAATCAGTACTACCACACTGCAAGGAATAGCCTAGGAAATTCAGAGGAACCAGTTAAGTAAATAGAGACTTCTGACTTACAGAATTCAAAGGTCATAAGTGTGTACTGTGTTAACTGTTAACTTTGTGGCAATTTGCTCTGGCAATAATAGAAAGAGAATAAAAAACTAAAATTGTAGCCAAGTTCTTCTGACACCTCCTTTTGTTCTTTTTGAAATGGACAAAAATTAGAACAGTTTTGTCACTCAAATTGTTTACGATTTAGTTTGCTGAGTAGGAACCACCTGCACACCTGAAAAAAAAATGTCAAATAAAATTGTTCCAACAGTTCTTTAGATGCCAGACTTTCTCTAGGTTACCCCCTCAATAAGTTTCTTAAAGCCAGCCCTTTCTTGATTAAAACTCTTCAGAGCATAGGGATAGAGGAAACATGCCTCAATTTCATAAAAGCCATCTATGAAAAGTCCACAGCGAATATCATTCTCCATGGAGAAAAACTGAGAATCTTTCCCTTAGGATCAGGAACATGACAAGGATGCTTACTTTCACCACTACTGTTCAACATAGTACTGGAAGTCCTAGCAACAGCAATTAGAGAATAAAAGGAAATAAAATATATTCAAATTGGCAAAAAAGAAGTCAAGCTCTCTCTTTCACAAATGACATGATACTTTATGTTGAAAACCCAAAAAACTCCACCCCCAAATTATTAGGACTCATACAGCAATTCAGTAATGTAGCAGGATACAAAACAAAGGACAGAAATCAGTTGCTTTCCTATACACTAACAATGTAACTGTAGAAAGAGGAATTAGGGAATTGATTTCATTTACAATAGCACCAAAACCCTTAACAAACCTTGGAATAGTGGAAGGGGAGGTGAACCATGAGAGACTATGGACTCTGAAAAGCAACCTGAGGGGTTTTGAAGGGGCGGGGGGTGGGAGGCTAGGGGAGCCTGGTGGTGGGTTTTAGGGAAGGCACATATTGCATGGAGCACTGGGTGTGGTGCAAAAACAATGAATACTGTTATGCTGAAAAGAAATAAAAATAAATAAATAATTAAAAAAAAAAAAAAAAGAAACCTTGGAATAACCTAGCCAAAGAGGTAAAGGATCTATACTCTAGGAACTACAGAACACTTATGAAGGAAACTAAAGAAGACACAAAAAGATGGAAAAACATTCCATGTGTGTGGATTGGAAGAATAAACATTGTTAAAATGTCTGTGCTGCCTAGAACAATCTATACTTTAAAAAAAAAAAGATTTTGTTGTTTATTTAACAGAGAGATACACAAGGAGAGGAGGAACACATGGAAGGGGAGTGGGAAAGGGAGAAGCAGGCTTTCCACTAAGCAGGGAGCCCAATGCAGGGCTCAATCCAGGACTCTGGGTTCATGACCTGAGCTGAAGGCAGACACTTAACAACTTAGCCACCCAGGTGTCCCAGCAATCTATACTTTCAACACCATCCCGATCAAAATACCAATGGCATTTTCAAAGTGCTGGAACAAACAGTCATAAAATTTGTATGGAACCAGAGAAGACCCCAAATCACCAAGGAAATGTTGAAAAAGAAAAACAAAGCTGGGGGCATTATGTTGCCTGATTTCAAGCTATATTACAAAGCTGTGATCACCAAGACAGCATGGTACTGGCACAAAAAAGCAGATACATAGACCAATGGAACAGAACAGAGAGCTCAGATATGGACCCTCACCTCTATGGTCATCTAATCTTTGACAAAGCAGGAAAAAATATCCAATGGAAAAAAAGACAGTCTTTTTCAAGAGTGGTCCTGGGAAAATTGGGTGACTATATATAGAAGAATGAAACTAGACATACTCTCTTACACCATACACAAAGATAAATTCTAAATGGATGAAAGACTACAATGTAAGACAAGAATCCATCAAAATCCTAGAGGAGAACATAGCAACCTTTTCAACATCAGCCAGAGCAGCTTATTTCAAGACACATCTGCAAAGACAAGGGAAACAAAAACAAAACGAACTTTTGGGACTTCATCAAGATAAAAGCTTCCGCACAGCAAAGCAAACAGTCATTAAAAAGAAGAGACACTCCTTGGAATTGGAGAAGATATTTGCAAATGACACTACAGATAGAGAGCTGGTATCCAAGATCTATAAAGAACTTCTCAAACTCAACACCCCAAAAAACAAATAATCAAGTCAAAAAATGGGCAAAAACATGTACAGACAGTTCTCCAAAGAAGACACATGAAAAACAGACACATGAAAAAATGTTCAACATCATCAGCCATCAGGGAATTTCAAGACAATACCACATTGAGATACCACCTTACACCAGTTAGAATGGCAAAAATTGACAAGACAAGAAACAACAAATGTTGGAGAGGATGTGGAGAAAGTGGAACCCTCTTACATTGTTCATGGGAAAGCAAGTTGGTGCAGCCGCTTTGGAAAACAGTGTGGTTTCTCAGGTAGGTTTATGTTTTCTCTACCATTTCTCAGGTAGGTTTATGTTTTCCTTTGTGCAACTGGCAATTTTTAAATAGGTCATACTATGTAGGTCACAGATACTGCAGTATATGCTCAGGATATTCTATTTTGGCATGAATATGTTTCAGTACTGTCACTGTGTGTATCAATTTGTAGCAATGAATGTGTAGTGTGATTTCAAGACATCAGTCTTCTAAATTTAAAAAATGTAAAACTAACTTGTTGGACTTAAGCCAAAATCTACAAATTATTGAAATTTTCACAATGATGATGCTGTGTATATAGAAATAGAAAGTAGTTATGGATTTTATTAAAAACTAGAATAAATACACATTAATAATTAATTCAAAAAAGTGAACGAACTAATCATTAAAATAAATGTGTGGGACCCCGCTATGCTTGAAAAGAACATTGCATCTATCAGTTTTTAGAAATAACTTTATCTTTCCCTTTCTTCACTCATACACTTCACCTTGTTAAATATCCTATTCTAGTCCCAGTATATATTATATTAATAATATAAGTGTATTATTAATAACACATGCTCAGGAAAGAAGGCTGTGTGGAAAGCAGTTTTCTAAAGTGAAGTGTATGGTGAAAAAAAATCTGTTCAATCAGAGTTATTTTACTCTTTCTTGTTCCACTTCCTCTTTTCCCCCTCCCCCTTTTTCCTCTATTACAGAGTTCCATAGAGATAGTTCAAGGGTAAAAGACTGACCGGTACTTTCTCCTCACTCTTGGTGATTTCACAGTCATTCACATGTTGCACCTGTATTAATTTCATATAATTTAATCACATTGAAGTGGTGGAAAATGTAATTACTTATTATTAGAGATATTGTTTTTGGTTTTGGTGCTTCTTTGAATGGAAGTAGACTTTTTCTTTTGATCTCTTCTCTCAAGGAACAAAACAAGATGTACGGAAAATAAAAAATTACCTCCTCCCTTCATAAGATTGAATGGGGGTAAAGTGTTAAGAGTTTTCAGAATTTATGTTAATGCATTTGGACTCAGTTCAATCAAGAGCATAAAATTCTAAAATATTACTAGTCTAATTCTTTTGATTTTTGTGTTTATTTCTGTCTCCCTCACCTCTAGTAAGTCAAATGATTGAGACTGAATGAAATTACTCATTTTCCATGTGAAGAAACAGCCATCTGTTACTTTAAAAAAAAATCAAAGCTGGTTTATTTTCCACACATATACTATAAGAACTTATCTCAGGGCACCTGTGTGGCTCAGTGGGTTAAGCCTCTGCCTTCGGCTCAGGTCATGATCCTGGAGTCCTTGGATCAAGTCCTGCATTGGGCTCCCTGCTCAGTGAGAAGTCTGCCTCTCCCTCTAACTTCTTCCCTCTCATGATCTTTCTCTCACTCTCAAATAAATAAATAATATCTAAAAAAATAAAATAATCTTTCACTGACCTTCAGTCTAGTTAGTTTTATAGATAACTGATACCCTTGAAGGAATAAAGATGACTTATTATTTGCTATTTATTTCAGTATTTTATTCACCTAAAAGGTATTTTTATTTTTCTATTTTTTTAAGATTTTGTTTATTTATTTGACAGAGAGAGAGATCACAAGTAGGCAGAGAGTCAGGCAGAGAGAGGGGGGAGGCAGGCTCCCTGCTGAGCAGAGAGCCCGATGTGGGACTCGATTCCAGGACTCTGAGATCATGACCTGAACCAAAGGCAGAGGCTTAACCTACTGAGCCACCCAGGCACCACCTCACCTAAAAGGTATTTTTAAAAAATAATCTCTTTGAGTTAATGAAATGTGATCTTAGAAATGTCCCAAGTAATGTACATATTTATTAGTAAGTTCATATAGAAGCATCTCTACCATGACAGCTATATAAAGGGGTGAGAATGACATTTATATGTCAAAGTGTATTTCAGAATGAATATTATCAATTAAAATTTGTTTTCATTTACCCAATGAATTCCTTTTGAGTAACTTCAGCAGTAAAAAATCTATACCCTTTATGAAGCTTTTTAGAATAACAAACTAAAAATTGAAATCCAAATTCAAATAATAAAATTGGTAGTCATTTCATAAAACTTTTTCACTTAAAAAATTAAGAGATGAGAATAGTTTTCTTTTGTGATTAGTGTACTATCTCTAGAGATATTTAATATCATAGTTTTTAATATAGAGTCTCAAGGCTGACACTACAGAAGGCAACAGACATTTATTGCATTGGACTTATGACTTCTGTTGGCTTAATTTAAAGCAAAACTTTTTGGTTTTTTGGGTTTTTTTTTAAGATTTTATTTATTTATTTATTTGACACTCAGAGATCACAAGTAGGCAGAGAGGCAGGCAGAGGGAGAGGGAGAAGCAGGCTCCCCGTTGAGCGGTGAGCCCGATGTGGGGCTCGATCCCAGGACTCTGGGATCATGACCTGAGCCGAAGGCAGAGGCTTTAACCCACTGAGCCACCCAGGCACCCCAAAACTTTTTGGTTTTTATGTTATAGTTATTAACTTTTTTTTCTCCTCTAAAAATGTGTATGGAACGGAATTTACCTCTCAATTTAGAACATATGGTTTTAATATAAACAAATGACTTTGTCCTACATGGGTAAATAATTTAACTATTTAGAATTCATTTCCTTTAGATGCAAACAGACCACTGAATTACATAGGTATAATTATAGCTCTTCCCCTTGATTGCTTTCTCTGCCTGCACATTTAACAGCAGAAATGTTGTAGCATGGCATTTGCAGAATATTATTGCACAGACAACCACATTCATGGGACATTAATATGTGTTCCGGAGGGGGAAAAAAGGGGTTTGACTCGTATATTTGGGAAATAGTGAGTTAAGAAAATTTAAATAGGTTTATTTACTACAGGAATTCTCAGAACCTTTTAACAGACTGATGTACGTTTTCGATTTCTAGTAAGGAAATGTACTATATACGTTGCAGAAAGAATATTTGTCAATGGAACTCTTTTACCCTAAAGACTTTCAAAGGTAGTACTTCTTTTAAAAAGATTTTTATGAAACACTGATGTAAGGAATAAGGAGTATTTGACTAATTTATTCATTCAAAAATAATTCCTACATCATCTCTTACAAGTTTAGATAAGACAGTCTCTTTCCTCAATGATTTGGAATTCACTGATTGAGATAATTGTAAACACTTAAAATCATTGTGATAAAAAGAACATTTACAAATAAATGAGACTTATACAAGGAGAGAGAGAACAGAAAAAAGAATGCCTGGGTCTGGCTGAGGAAGATGGGAAATTTCATCAAGTGGTTGGTTCTTCTGCTGACTCTCAAAGCATTTGCCAGAAGAGAGAATTTCATGTAGATGAATTTACAGTGTTCAGAACTACAAAGAGCTTAATAGCTCAGTTAAACCATTCCTGTTTTAGAAAGTATTCATCCTTTTAAAGTCATTTCTCTTCTGTTTAGAAATTCAGCTATTCGTATGGTATGTATACCAAAAGTACTAATAACGTGTGTTGAATGCTGAAAAATCAGAAAACATTTGCAAGTTCCACATGAGTAATTAGAAACTCAGGTTAAGGAAAGAACCAAATTATAGGAACATTCAAAACAATTGCTTCACAAAGCTGATATAAGTACACAGATGTGTATAATAAGATATGGAACTCTACCACTTGTGGAATTAATGTGATGGCGGATATTGGTCCTCTCTCCACATGGTTATGGTGAAGGGCAAGAAATTCAAATTTAAAATTCATGTGATAATAGAAAGCTATTTAGACTATTCATCTCCAAACTTTAAAAAATCATATATATTTGTCATTAAAATTTTGTAGCATGAACATGTAATATATGTATATTTACTTATATATGTGATACTTTTGAACTTCTGAAATACTAGACAATAAACATTATTAGTACATGAAATACACATTTAAAAATGAGATAACTGGTAAGTTTAATTGATAAGATTTTGAAATAAATTGATAAATTTGGAATAAATACATTTGAAGTAAATGTTATAATAAATGTTTAATTTATTTTATCTAGTAATGGTAGAAACTATTTTACTCAGTAACATTATTGCAGTGAGCATAATGTAATTGAAATTGTTTTGTTATTCTTAAAATCTTTGTTTAATAATATATGATACAGCAATTTGAAGGTCTCTTGATTTCAAGGGATTTTTCAAGCTTGGTTTTGAAGCTGTCAGCATGAAAAAATAACTCACAATGATAATATAGATTCAGAATTCTTGCTGTAACTTGACTATTAAATTTCCATCTTTCTCGGTGTCAATAGGTTTATCTTGCAAACTACTTCAGAGTTGTACTACCTTAACAATTTTTTTAATTAATTAATTAATTTATTTATTTATTTTACAGACAGAGATCCAAAGTAGGCAGAGAGGCAGGCAGAGAGGGAGGAAGAAGCAGGCTCCCCACTGAGCAGAGAGCCCGATGGGGGGCTCGATCCCAGGACCTTGAGATCATGACCCGAGCCAAAGGCAGAGGCTTTAACCCACTGAGCCACCCAGGTGCCCCTACCTTAACAATTTTAACAAGTTGGTTAACTAACCACTGATGGTCTTCATTTGAAATGTTTTAAAAACAGTTAATAAATTTTTTTTCACAAGTTTTTATATGGACTTATTTAATTTGTATAGGTAATACACTATACCACAAATTGGAATAACAAAACATTTTCTAAAATAGATTTTAAAAATTCTCTTATGTTCTTTTTATAAACATTATCTTGAAGGTCACATAAAATGTGTTCCCCAGTACTCCCTCCATATATGTCTATGACAGCATGTAAATGTTGGCCAGTTACCAATCCAAAAAAGTCAGTGAATTTGGAACTCTCTTTTATTTGTTAAAAAACAAAACAACCAAACAAAAAAAACAAATCAAAACGAAAAACAAATTCTCATATTCTCTCTCTTACCATCCCCTTCTTATTTGTTGGGGATGAATAATTTTTTAATAATTAATTATATCATCTATACAAGTAAATGAAAATGTACATGTATAGTTTTAAAACAAAATGTATATATCGATATGGCCATTAGAAGATCCTTATCGACTCCTTTATCAGCTCTCTTTCTTTTTTTTTATGTTTTTTTTTTCATTTCTTTTCAGTGTAACAGAATCCATAGTTTTACAACACACCCAGTGCTCCATGCAATGCATACCCTCCATAATACCCACAACCTGGCTCCCCCAACCTCCCATCCACCGCCCCTTCAAAACCCTCAGGTTGTTTTTCAGAGTCCATAGTCTCTCATGGCTCATCTCCCCCCCAATTTCCCTCAACTCCCTTCTCTTCTCCATCTCCCCATGTCCTCCGTGTTATTTGTTATGCTCCGCAAATAAGTGAAACCATATGATAATTGACTCTCTCTGCTTGACTTACTTCACTCAGCATAATCTCTTCCAGTCCCGTCCATGAAGCTACAAAAGTTGGGTATTCATCCTTTCTGATGGAGGCATAATACTCCATAGTGTATATGGACCACATCTTCCTTATCCATTTGTCTGTGGAAGGGCATCTTGGTTCTTTCCACAGTTTGGCGACCGTGGCCATTGCTGCTATAAACATTGGGGTACAGATAGCCCTTCTTTTCACCACATCTGTATCTTTGGGGTAAATACCCAGAAGCACAATTGCAGGGTCATAGGGAAGCTCTATTTTAACTTCTTGAGGAATCTCCACACTGTTCTCCAGAGTGGCTGCACCAACTTGCATTCCCACCAACAGTGTAAGAGGGTTACCCTTTCTCCACATCCTCTCCAACACACGTTGTTTCCTGTCTTGCTAATTTTGGCCATTCTAACTAGTGTGAGGTGGTATCTCAATGTGGTTTTAATTTGAATCTCCCTGATGGCTAGTGATGATGAACGTTTTTTAAATGTGTCTGATAGCCATCTGTATGTCTTCATTGGAGAAGTGTCTGTTCATATTTTCTGCCCATTTTTTGACATGATTATCTGTTTTGTGTGTGTTGAGTTTGAGAAGTTCTTTATAGATCCTGGATATCAACCTTTTGTCTGTACTGTCATTTGCAAATATCTTCTCCCATTCCGTGGGTTGGCTCTTTGTTTTGTTGACTGTTTCCTTTGCTGTGCAGAAGCTTTTGATCTTGATGAAGTCCCAAAAGTTCATTTTTGCTTTTGTTTCCTTTGCCTTTGGAGACATATCTTGAAAGAAGTTGCTGTGGCTGATATCAAAGAGGTTACTGCCTATGTTCTCCTCTAGGATTCTGATGGATTCCTGTCTCACATTGAGGTCCT